>JAEIHY010019794.1:0-21695 GCA_018904565.1 Drosophila tsacasi
GCAATTGCCGTTGAGCTTGGTCTGGCAGGCGCAGCCCATATAACCGTGGTCAATATGAAAAAGACGCACGCTGACACCATTGCTGGTCTCGTGCGTGATAATACCAAATGCAATGCGACTGCACATCTATGGGAAGGCGAAGCGCGCATCCCGGCCGATACGGATATTGTGATCAATGCGACCTCGGTTGGCTTTGGCAACGCAGACGCCATGGCGGCAGTAGATGTCGAGACTTTTAAAAAAGGCCAAGTAGTCGCGGATGTTATCCCAAACCCACCGATGACACGCTTCCTACGTGAAGCACAGAAACGGGGCTGCACGCCTCTTGACGGACTTGGAATGCTCGTCAATCAGGGCGTGATCGGAGTGGAGCTCTGGCTAGGCAAGACGCTTGATGCGACCATTATGCAGCGTACGTTGAACGACATATTCAAGACATCTGACGCGGAATGATGTCCGGGCACTGCACCTGATCACAGAAAATGGAGGCGCCGTTATGACTGCCGCGCCGGGCACCCACAACACATCCACGTCCTTAATGCATAAGCGTGCCATATCTGCCTTTAACGCTCAGGCACATGAAGAGGATCAACGAGGCTCTGCGCGTCGGTATGTCTCTATCGCTGCTGCTGTCGCTGCGGTTGGTGGGCTTCTTTTTGGCTATGATACCGGCATCATAGCGTCCGCATTGATTTTTGTGACGCAGACGTTTTCTCTTTCCACAATGGGGCAGGAATGGGTTGCTGCTTCATTAAACATTGGTGCAATTTTCGGCGCAGTGTTCAGCAGTCCGATTTCTGACCGCTGGGGCAGGCGTCCTGCCATTATGGCTGCAGCGGTGGTATTCATCGCAGCATCAATCGGGTGTGGACTGGCCCCCAATGTGGCAGTGCTGATCTGCGCCCGGCTGGGTCTGGGCATTGCCATTGGGGCTACTACGCAGATCGTGCCAGTCTATGTGGCGGAATTGGCCCCTGCGTCTCGTCGGGGCGGGCTGGTATCGCTGTTCCAGCTTGTGTTCTCTTTAGGGCTGCTTCTGGCATTTTTTGTCGGTTACGAACTTGCAGGCAGTGCTGAATCATGGCGGGGCATGTTCATGCTTGGAGCCCTGCCGGCATTTCTCCTTGCCCTTGGCATGATGTTCTTACCCGAAAGCCCACGCTGGTTGTTGCATAACGCGCAGGAGCAGCATGCCGTCTCCGTTCTTTATCGGCTCCGTGGCCATAAGGACGTGGTACGCAATGAGCTTGATGAAGCACTTGTTGTCAGAACAGGAGAACACAACGAAGGCGATTGGAAAATCCTGAATCAGAAATGGGTAAGACCAGCACTTATTGCCGCTTTAGGAATAGCCGCCTTTTCCCAACTGTCAGGCCCCAACGTGATTGTCTATTATGCCCCTATCATTCTGTCACAGGCAGGCTTGGGACATTCCGCAGCATTACTGACGTCTGTTTCTGTTGGCGTGACCTCCACTATCACAACAGCCCTGGGCATCGCCCTGATTGATAGAGTGGGAAGACGCCGCATGATGCTGGTCATGCTTCCGCTGGCTGCGCTCTCCCTCTTTGTGCTGGGTGCCATTTTCATCAGTTCCGCACCACTCTCCGGTGCACGTCTGGCTCTGATGGTAATTTCTTTGTTGGGATATATTTTCTTTAATTTTGGCTCTCTGTCCGTTGCGGTGTGGCTTGTTGCGTCTGAAGTGTTCCCTCTCATTATACGCAGCAAAGCAATGGGGTTAGCAAGTGCCACAGTCTGGTTCTCCGATACCGTCGTATCCCTAATTACACTTTCTCTGGTTAAAGCATTAGGTACGACAGGAACCTTCTGGCTATTCGGGGGTGTTAACGTCGTGGCGTTCCTGTTCATCTGGAAATATGTTCCTGAAACAGCTGGCACGACATTGGAATATATTGAAGAGTCTTTAAGGTATGGAAATTTCTATAAAATACACAAAAAATAGATATTTCTCTTTGCTTTTTATAACCCAGATATTTCGTAAAACCTCCTTTTCTTCCCGCAGAAGATATTCATAACACCATTGAGCATAATCCAGAAAAAGAGTCAGCGGATCCATCTACCTTGTTAGAAAAATTATCTCTTTACCAAATTTATCAATGCGTTAGCTTAAGAAGCTATTTACGCTTAAGCCAAGGTATAAAAAAGCCCTTTTCCTAAAAGCTAAGCGAAAGAAATACCAGTTCGTCGTTCGAAAACTGCTCAATACAACCTTACGCATTCGGCCCAGTTATCAGACTACATTAAACACATGAATCAAACCGTCATATCTTCTGAGATGAGGCCCTTACTTTAGGACACAATTCCGTTAAAGATAAAGAAAATATTAGAAATTCATAAATGAAATATTGTTTTTCTATATATCACAAATTTCTTTTTACAATTTCTTGCACGGACTATTTTCCATGAAACTCTATGCAAAGACATTTGTTAATTGGAGAGGATGTTAATTTGACAACGATAGGAAGCCTTATGCCGCTTACAATCTCTCCCCAAAGCCAATCTCACCAGCCAGGCATTGAGAAAGTTATGAAACCACTAGCTGTCCATATCAGGCCTGATTACCGTGGCAGCGGCAAACTCATCAACAGGAAGGCGCTGATAACCGGCGGAGACAGTGGCATTGGGCGTTCTGCTGCCTTGCACTTCGCTCGAGAGGGCGCTGACGTAGCCATTATCTATCTTGAAGAACATGAGGACGCGCAAGAAACTGTTCGGCTAATCAAAAATGAAGGACGCAACGCTATTGCGATTCCGGGTAATGTAGCCTCCAGCACATTTTGCAACGAAGCTGTGAAGCAGACTGTCGAAGCATTGGGTGGCTTGGATATAGTGGTCAATAATGCGGGCGTCCAATATGTCAGTGAAGACCTCACGGATATTACTGATGAGGTCTGGCAGCATCACATGGACGTAAACATCAATGGGTACTTCTACATAACACGGGCAGCTCTCTCTCATTTGAAAAAGGGAGCCACAATCATTTCAACTTCTTCCATAAACGCATTTTCCGGCAACAAATCTCTGGTAGCATACACGACAACCAAAGCAGCCGAAATGGGCTTTACACGGGCGCTCGCATTGCAACTGGCCGATAAGGGGATCCGTGTTAACGCGGTAGCGCCGGGTCCCGTATGGACACCTTTGCAACCTGCGAGCTGGGGTCCTGTCGATCCACAGGCGGTAGCAGAACTAGGTTCAGACACGCCAATGGGCCGTTGTGGTGAACCGGCCGAACTGGGGCCAGCATATGTCTATCTTGCCTCAGAAGACTCCAGCTTCATGACTGGGCAGACCCTGCATGTAAATGGAGGTAAAATCATTAATGGCTGAAATGCTACCATCGTTGATGGTGCCAACCTCCAGTTGGCTACGTTCAACCCCGCATCGATACTGGCTGGAATATCAAGGGTTACGGTTACTGGATTTTTCGAAAGCATCCCGATTAAACGATGGATTTGGAGCTCTCGACAATCAAGGAAAGCTTGTACCAGATGCCCAGCCAGACACGATCCTCACGGCAAGGATGACGCATTCTTATGCTACAGCAACCATTCGGGGGCTACCCGGATGTAGAATGTTGGCTACACATGGTGTTCAGTCGCTTCTTGGGCCGTTACGGGATGCAGAGCATGAAGGATGGTTTGGTGGCCTGACAAACTGTAGACCGACGGAAACGCAGCAACGCAAACAGAACTATCTCCATGCCTTCATATCGTTGGCAGCGTCCACCGCGGTTGTCGCACGTCTACCGGGAGCCGCACAGCTTTTGGAACAGGCGACATCAGTTTGGGAAACACATTTCTGGAGTGAAGAGGAAGGTGTTTTTCGCGAGAGTTTTCAAGCGGATTGGTCATGTGAAGAGGATTATCGTGGTGCGAACTCCAACATGCATTCTGTTGAAGCCTGCATGGCGCTTGCTGACGTTACCAAAAATCCGGTATGGCGACATCGCGCCCTTCGTTCGGCCGAGCGTTTTATCCATACTCTTGCACGGGCTGCTGACTATGCTGTACGCGAACATTACGATCGCAACTGGAAGTATCTCGCGGATTATAATATTGCCCGACCAACAGACGACCTACGACCTTATGGGTTGACACCAGGTCATTTTGTTGAATGGTCTCATCTCCTGCTGAAACTTGAAGCTGCTCTCCTTCGCGAAAGTGGGACGGCTCCGGCATGGTTATTAACCGACAGCATTGCCCTTTTTGACAGCGGTATCGCGGCAGGATGGGGCCGAAATGGCAGACCCGGGTTACTTTATACCGTAAATAACGATATCGAACCCGCAGTGGAAAACCGACCACATTGGGTACAAGCCGAAGCACTTACAGCAGCAGCGGCTCTGCTGAAGCGTACCGGCAATGTCAAATATGAAACCTGGTATCAGACCCTATGGGACTATATCGATCTTTATATGATCGACCGACATAATGGCGGATGGTTTCAAGAACTGGATGGCGAGAACCGTCCTTCGGATGTCGTTTATCCCGGCAAAGCAGACCTATATCATGCCTGGCAGTCAACATTGACCCCTCTCCTTCCTCTTTCGCCTAGTTTTGCGACGGCAGTTCGGGCTCTTTTCTGAGAACCACCTATCCATATGCTGATTCGAAAAATTGTTTACTAAATTCACATTATCCTAAATTCTGCAGCATCTCCCTGTTGCAGGAAACGAAAGGGCGTTTTCTGAGCCCTGTTTCCTGATTTCAAGATTATGACGCTTTGATTGATGGTTGGCGAGTTAACTTTTTCTCTGCTTTTTGATCCATGTGGGGATTTGTCCCCGCTGAACTGCTACACGGTCGCACTAATCTGCTCCAGAAAGATAAAGCGGCGCATGGTGTAGATTATGGTCGCCAGCCCAATTTTCATGGTGGCCCGTGTGATACCGAAAGTGCGTATGAACAATCTCATCTGTGATTTCTGATCAGCAAAGGTATGCTGAAGGCGAGACCGAGTGTCCAACGGATCGGGCCTGTTATAGCCGCCTCTCGTGCAGGCCAAAGGCAAATGCCACCTACTCTGGGACGTTCTGGTCGCCTAGGGCGAAAGCCTGACTGAATTGCCTTGGGTTTTGTGGAGACTCTTTTTATCTGATTTAAGCGGCTAATGCATGCGATTCCTGTTGGTTATAAAGCGGGCCTCAGCTTCTGCTGTAAGGATGTTTCTAATGGATAATACGATGCGTCCATTATTGAACCAGTCGATTCATTTAAGCGTTTCCTGTTCAACAACTTCCCTGTTCTCCTATGGCTCCTGTCGATAGATGAGTCCAGTTTTGTAGAGCCCGCTGATGATCTCTATTTCATGCGTTTTTTGGGATTGGGTCTGTCAGAGCGTGTGCCCGATGCCAAAATCATCTGGCTGTTTCGCGAACGCGTGGCCCGGACGGGTACCATTGAAACATTGTATGATCGCTTTGATGTTACTCTGCGCAACGCGGGTTCTCTGCCGATGTGCGGCCAGATTCTGGATACCACACCCGTGGCCGCCCCAAAGCAATACAATACCAATACGAAGAAAACGGATCTGCGGGAAAGACAGATCCCACAAGACTGGCAGGACAAGCCGGTAAAGCTGTTGCACAAGGGTCGTCATGCTTGCTGGACGCTGAAGTTTACCAAAGCGAAGCGTCAGGATGATGCGAGTATGCCTGCAACGGAACTCGCTATCCCGTTCTTTGGCTACAAATCCCATGTCTCTATCGACCGGAAGCTTCGGCTTATCCAGAAATTGAAGACTACGGATGCCGCCGTCAATGATGGTGCGCGATTAGAGAGTCTGCTGGATAAAAACCAATACAGCCTCAACGGTATGGGCAGACATGGCCTATCGCTCAAAGACCAATAAAGACTTCATAGAGAAGTAGGGCCTTGTCTCGAAGGTTCACAGTAAAAAGCCGCATCTCAAGTCGATGCCCTGGCACATCCAGAAATCGAATGCTGAAAGTCAATTATCCGTTCGCTGGTCGAGCATGTCTTTGCTGACCAGAAGTCTCAGACAGGACTGTTCGCCAGGACCGTAGGCATTGTGCGAGCCAGTATGAGGATAGGGCTAGCCAATATCATCTAAAATATGCGCCGCTTCTTCTTCCTGAGCGGATTAACGCCGCCGCATAGCAATACCAGAGCATGGAATCTTCTCTCTGCTCAAAACGCAGGGGGGAAATCAGGGCCTAGAATCAGCACACCAAAAACCTGCAATCAGGCGAAAGCGAAAGCGAAAGCGATCAATAGTTCTTAGAACCCTGCACGTGACAAAACATTCAGTAATTAACACACGCAATTAATTGTTTTGTATATTCGGACGGATTTTCAAAAAAGACATCGTCCAGAACGCCTGTTTGTACGACGCATCCTTTTTTAAGAATTGTCACAGTATCTGCTATCTGCCGAACAACAGCCAAATCATGCGAAACAAAAATGTAGGTAATACCAAACTTCTTCTGTAAAATCATAATAAGAGTAAGAATTTCCGATTGTACATTAACATCCAGTGCAGAAACAATTTCATCCATTATCATTATTTCAGGCCTGCATAACAAGGCACGTGCCAATGCCAGCCTTTGCGCCTGCCCACCTGAAATATCAGCCGTTTTACGTTTTAAAATAGATAAGGGCAAATGCACTGCATTCAAAACATCATGAATTTCAGAAAGCCTTTGAGCTGATTTTAATTTCCTATAATTAACAAGAGGCTCTTCCAAAATAGTCTTAACAGACAAAAGCGGGTCAAACGTAACAGAGGGCTGCTGGTACACCATTTGCATAACACGGCCATACTCTTGCCGACTTTGGCCTGTGAGCTCAGCGGGGTTAATGCCATCCACCATAATGGCACCAGCGGTAGCCTGTAAGCGACCTTGCAAAAGTTTAAGGAGCGTACTTTTACCCGCACCAGACTCCCCTATAACTGCATGCGTGGTGCCGCGCCCTACACAAAAATTAAGTTGGCTTAAAACAGGCTCTTGCTGACCAGCATAACTAAAAGACAGGTCTTTTACTTCAACCACCACCTGTGTGGGGTCTGTTATGGTTTTTTCATGATGGACCGGGCGCCAAAAAGAAGGTGTATTTTGAATAAGTTTTTGGCCATAGGCACTTTGCGGTTTTTGGAGCGTAACCTGCGCTGGCCCAGTTTCCTGTACCTCACCAGATTTTAATACCATAACAGTTGTGGCATAGCGTGCGGCCAACGGCAGGTCATGCGTTACAAATAAAATGGCAATACCCTGCTGCTGCAACTCGCCCAGCAGAGCCATAATTTGTTGCTGCACAGAGGCATCAAGTGCGCTAGTAGCCTCATCTGCAATCAAAATATCAGGCGTGAGCGCAAGCGCCATGGCAATAAGAACACGCTGCTGCATACCGCCTGAAAGCTCATGCGGGTAACAGTGTGTTACCTTTTGCGGTTCTTTAAGGCCAACCTGTGTAAAAAGCTGCTGTATTTTAAGTTCCCGCTCCTGCCGGGAAAGACCTGTATGCACGGCTAAAATTTCGTTAAGTTGCGCCCCAACCGGCTGCAAGGGATCCAGGGATGTTGCCGGGTCTTGGGGCACAAAGCCTATACGTTTGCCGCGTATCTGTTTGAGCTGCCTGCCTGTAAAGCCCTCTAGCGCTTGCCCACAAAGCTGCACGGAGCCACCCCATTTAAAATGCCGAGGCAACAAACCCAAAATAGTTTTAACAAGTGTAGATTTGCCCGATCCGGACTCACCCACAACGGCAAGCATCTCTCCCTTTGCCACACGAAAAGACACATCGTTTACAATAACGGTCTGCTGCCCTTCTGCAGCAACAGACACACTCAGGCGTTCAACCGCCAACACAGACGCGAAACCACACTCTGGCACGGAACTCATTTACCCGAAATCCTCGTTGAGAGTGCATGGAACGCAACAACCGTGCACACAATAGCCAACCCAGGAAAAGCCGTAAGCCACCACGCGGTTGCAATGTAGTTGCGGCCTTCTGCAATCATCAGCCCCCATTCTGCTGTGGGAGGAGGCGGCCCATAGCCCAAAAAGCAGATTGTTGAAATCGCCAGAATAGCGGAAGAAAATTTGAGAATGACAAGTGACACAGAGGGCGGCATACCGTTAGGTAGATAATGCCGCCAGAAAACACGCCAGAAGGTGCCCCCTATGTCGTAGGCGGTGGTAATAAAGGGCTTGTTTTTAAGCAATAGCACCTCATTACGGGTCAGCCTTAAAAACAGTGCTATCTGGCTTATACCCACAGCAATGGCGACGTTATAAAGCCCACTGCCCAACAATGCCAGAATGCTAAGCGCAAGCAACAGTTCCGGAATAGAGGCCAGTATATCTGCCAACAGCATAAGTGCGGCATCAATTTTACCACCACACATACCCGCAAAAACCCCTAAAGGCAGGCCAATGCCAAAACTGAGAGTGACTGCAAACAGCGCAGAAGAAAGGGTAACTTTTGCCCCAGCCACCACCCGAGCCAAAATATCACGTCCAAACTGATCTGTACCAAACAGATGGTGCAACGTGGGAGATAACAAACGCTCAGATACCGTACCATAGTCTGGGTTGGGGCCTAAAACAGCGTAGCCAAGCAGCAACGCAAGTGCCACCACTCCAGCCGCAAGAGGGAGAACTTGGCGTGTTTGCAGGTAGGGTGCAGTGACGCTGCTTTTTTGGCCAGGCATCATGGTGTTTTTCTAATTTTAAAAGCTGCACGTGTGCGCGGTTCAAGCCGCAAAAGCACAAGATCAACCACGAGGGTTACAACCACAAACACGGTTGCTGTCAGAATAATAATGCTTTGCATAACCGCAACATCTTGGTTGGAAACCGCCTGCCCTGCCAAACGGCCAATACCATTAAGACCAAACACTGTTTCTGTTACAATGGCGCCAGCAAGTAGCTCTCCAAACAACATACCTGTTTGGGTAATTACGGGCGCTATGGCGTTGGGCAAAAGGTGCCTGCCCCATATGCGCAACAGGCTAAAGCCACGGGCTTGCAATATCTGGTATAAAGGCTGGGCATACACCCGGTCTTGGGAGGCCACCATAACACGTATGAGCGCTGCACTCAGGTAACAGCCCAAGGTAAGCGCAGGCAACACAAGCTGCCCCCAGTCAGACACATCAATGATAGAAACAAGCCGAAGCTTGAAAGAGACAATCTGGATAACCAGAATACTCAACCAAAATACCGGAAAGGAATGCACCGCAGGCGGTATGCTGCGCACCAGCTTGCCCAAACGGGTATGTGGTTGGCACAGCAGGGCCGTATAACTGCCTACCAGCATAAGCAACACCGCCAGCACAATACTGCCAAATGCCAGGCGCAAGGTTAGTGGCACGGTTGTTTTGAGCAATGCCTCAACAGGCACCCCCATACCCAGAGACTGCCCCAGGCGCCCATGCAAAATATTGAACAACGCATGCCAATACTGCACCAAAACACCATCATCTGCGCCGTAGGCTTGCCGGATATCTGCAATCTGCTGGGGAGAAAGACCTAATTCCGGGTCTTGAAAGCGCACCAGAACGGCATCTCCCGGCAGCACCTGTAACAGCAAGAATGAAAGCGTATAGGCTCCCCACAACACCAAGGCCGCATGCAACAGGCGGTAGCCAATATAACGGGCCATTACTGTCCCCCCTGCTGGCTGGCAAAATACGCTTTGTAAAAATAGGGTCTGCCTACAGCTTCAAACAAGACGCTCTTTAAGGTGGGCGTACCAGCATAAACTTGTGGCTCTTCGAAAACAGGTATCATAAGAGCATGTTCAAGAATATGTTCCTGAATGGTCTTAGCAATAGTCTGACGGGCTGTTTCATCTGGCGTGCTGACCAAAGCCGCAAGCTGCGTATTCAAAAAGCTGTCTGAATAGGTTTTGGCATAACGGCTTTGCCCTCCTGTTTGCAGGAGCACATTGCGATGTCTGGCCATAAACTCTTCACTCAATACATCCAAGTCTGCGCGGCCAACCTCTACATCTGCCATGGCAGTTTTGTTGGGGTTAAGGTTATCCAGAATGGTCATGCCCGGGCTACCAGAAATAATCCGTAGCTCTACCCCAAGCTTGCGCCATTGTGTGGCCAGCAAAACCAGCATCTCATGCGATTGCGGGTGCTGGGGGGCCTCATGCATCGTCAAGGTAAGGCGCCGACCATCTTTTTGCCGCCAGCCACCTCTGCCCATTTCCCACCCGGCGTCAGTCAGCAAAGCATTGGCTTTTGCTGGCTCAAACGGCATCAGGTTTGAATAATCCTGAAAGCCTTTTGCTGGCGCCACCAAGATAGACTTGGCCAACGGGTAACTTGGTGAAAAGAGCTGGCTTACAATTTCTGCCCGGTTTGTACCCAGCAACAAGGCCCGGCGCACCCGTTCATCTTGCACAAACTTATTTTCCGGGTGAAAGGCAATGCTATTGCTTACCCCGCCAGTAGAGGGCGCATACATACAGTAGTGCTGACGCACAATTTCGGCTTCATCCTGCGGGGTAATATCCCGAATAAAGTCAGCCTGGCCAGAAAGTAAGGCGCCAATGCGAATACTGTCTTCTGGAATAACAATAACATGAATACCCGCCAACTGCGCAGCAGCAGCCGGGCCCAAGGCCGGCGGGCCCCATAGGTAGTCTGGCCGTTTACGCAGGGTTATTTCCTTACCGGGTATGTCATTTTGCACAACAAAAGGGCCAGAACCAATAATGTTCTGCCCCGTGCCCAGCTCTTCAAAACGGTGTGAAAGCGTTTTGGCAGAAACCAGACTGGCCCCCAAAACTGATGTGCCCTGTAAAAACCCTGGTGATGGTGCTGAAAAATAAAAAGCAACACTGTACGGCGTTAAAACCTCGCTATGGTCGTAATTGCTGAACACCTCAGCGGGGGGAAGGTGAAGGGCTTTATTCCCTTTGCCAAACGTATCATAGTTACGAGCAACAGCTGCGGCATCCAGCGCAGACCCATCTGAAAAAGTAACGCCGGACCGTAAATAAAAAACATAGCGTGTTTTATCAGACGACACCTCCCAACGCTCGGCTATCCAAGGTTTTATTTCAAGCGTTTGTGGGTCTTGCCATGTCAGGCGGTCTGTAATTTGCGCCATGATCATGCCGTTGGGATAAAACCCGGCAGCAGGTGGATACAGGCTGGTGTGGGCCTGACTATCAAGATACGTCACAACCCTTTGCGCTACAGGTTTTGCACGAGCCAGATCGCTTAGGGCAAGCGCCCCCACCTGTGCCGCAAACCAGTAGAGCAAGAGACGTGATTTAAACAAAGTTTTTTCCTTTACCCTTTAAAAGGTAAGCGCACTTTTGACATAGTAATACCCACCAAAAAAACCATAGGGTGAGTTATAGGGGTATATAATAGCCCCAGACCAAACCGCCTGCTGCTGCACGGGCGTTTTATTCGGGTAGTGGTTAAAAAGGTTGTTTGCGCCAGCTGCAAGGTGCCACCGTGGCAAAACATCATACCCTACTTCCAAATTGGTAATGAAAGCAGGCTTAACGCGTGTCCAATATTCAGATGCCAAAGAGGGGGCATCTACAAAGGTCACACCGCCATAACGCTCTTCTTGAACAGAAACACTCAGTTTTTTAAAATTCCATAAAAGGCCAAGTGTTTCCCTGTTGCGTGGAGCTGAGCGGATCAGGGTTGTTTCCGCCATTTTGTCAAAATAATTGAGGTTGTTACTGGTCAGAACGCTAGGCACCTTACGACGATGCGAAATTTCAGTATCATTAAAGCTAAAGCTAATGCTTGGGCGCAATGTACCCCAGCGTCCCATTTTAACCGTATACTCAGCCGAGAAATCGCCACCGTTTGTAGTCGTGTTAACCGGGTTTGTCAGGTACTGCACGTATTGCACACCGTTAATACCCATGTTTGACAAAATAGATTCAACAGCAGCACCACCAAATTTGGTTGTATTAGTAATTCGGCTATTGATATCAATATGATACAAGTTTGCCACTATTTTCAGGTTGTCTATGGGGGTTGCATCCAAACCAATACTGTAACTTCTGGAATATTCTCCCTTAAGGTCACTAGCTCCTAGTGCCTTGGCTGCAGCACTACTCGGTGGCAACTGGTCTGATGCATAGGTGGGAGAGTTAAGGGTTACAAAGTAATTTTTCTCACCCAAGGTAGGTGGCCGATACCCGGAATTAACGCTTGCCCGCACTGCCCAACGTTTATTGAAGTTGTAACGTGTGCTGATAGAGCCTGTTTCTACTGTTGCATGCATATCTGTATAACTGGCTACACGCCCACCCAGAGACCACTCCCACTTGGGAGTTACATAAAAATCCAGGTTGGCATGGCCTTCATAAATATCACGCGAGGAGTTACTGGCATTTTCAGGAGAAATACCTGCATGGGCTGCTGCACCTGCGGCAACCTTATTGCCCGCATTGGGGCCATCGAGCACATTTTGCCCGCCATTGGCCCAAGACTGGTAATCCCCCGCGGTAAGCTGAAAGGTCTCGTGCCGGTAGTCTCCACCCGCTTCAAAATTAACAGGCTTGGTCAGAAACGGTACATGAAAATTGTGCGAAACCTTAAAACCTGAATCGAGTTCAGACGCAATATTGGACCCGGTATAGAAATCTGTTTGAGACTGAAGGCCAAACGTAGGATTGTCTGAATTGAGCGTGCCTGTTCGCTCATCATCGCGACCATATGTGGTAAAAACATTCCAGTTCCAAGAACCAAACGCTGTACCACGGAGACCGGTATCAACCTCAAAATCGTTTTCCTGAAGGCTCATTTGGGGTTGAAAGCCATTGGGGTGAAACGCACGGATAGTAGAGTCATTAGAGGCCGTTCTGACAAACTGCGGCGTTGTCAGGTCTCTATGCCCATAGGTTGAAGTATTATAAAATTCGGTATGAGGTGTAATAGGAATGATACTGTTCATTCCTACACTTTCAAACATAGTGCGGCCGGTGCCCGCAGCGCGGTTTATATCCCGGCCAAGCTGTGCATCTCTTGGGTCTGGCTGGCCATTAGCCTGCGGGAAAAACAACTTTCCTGTGTACGGCCCAGAGCGGTTGGCTGGCTGGGTATGAGTTATCTGGGCAAAAAGATCCAAAAATCCGCCATGACGGCCAATTTTAAACGCATAATCAGCCGCACCATCTACACCAACACCATCACCTTTATAGTACCCACTATCTTGCAGGGTAAAAGACCCCTGCCCCGGTGTGTGCTTAAGCACAATGTTGACGGCCCCAGCAATGGCATCCTGCCCGTATAAGGCTGACGCTCCTTCTGTAATAAGCTCAACATGGTCAATAGCAGACATGGGAATAAGCCCAATATCTGCTGGCTCTGTAGTGTAATTGGGCCCGGTGTTAATGTTAAAGTTGGCACTTCTGTGCCGACGCATACCATTAACCAAAATCAGTGTCTGGTCAGCAGATAGGCCACGCAGTTGCATAGTGCGCACAAAACCGTTGGCGCCACGCCCACTAAAGGCAGGCGAACTTACAGACGGAGCCAACTGCTCCAGAGCTGCCATAACGTTTGTTTGCCCGGTGCGCCGCAGGTCTGCACCAGAGAACGTTTGCACGTTGGCAGTCTTGTGCTGCGCGGTTGTGTAAGAACGTGCAGAATTAAGGCTCTGCTGGCCCGTAACAAGCACCTGTTCTTCATCACTGGCAGCAAGAGCCGCAGAAGAAGGAGGCAAAAAGCTCCCGATAACCGCTATCGCAATAGCGGCATCTTTTTGCTTGAACATCGTTTGTGTCCGAAAAATTAAGGTGTTTCAGAGAAAAAGTCTAACCTTCATCATGCCACTCTGAGCCAGTTAATTCTGGCTCAGAGAATATACACAAGTTATGAAAATGCTTTTCTTTGTCTTCAACAAACAATTCAGAAATAATACCCCGCGCCAAACGGTCTGCCCCCTCACTAATGGCGGGAATATCACCACTCAGTTTACCATGACTGGTAACGGCTGGGTACGTATAGCAATGGACACGCTCCAGACCTGGGCAGGCACCGGGCGTTTTTTCCAGAAACTGAAAAGATAGTCCAAGATCAGGTGTATTTTGCAACTCTTTTAAAGCACCTGGCGTAAGATTAAGGGAAGCCGGAGGCGTGTAACGGTCGCTCCAGAATTTAATTTTATCCGCAATGGCGTTCAGTTCTGGCCGTTGTGCCAGATCAACCTTGAAGCCTGTAGCAAAAATAATGAAGTCTGCTTCATACGTTTTGTTATTGGTTACGACTGTAACGCTGTTCGCATTTTCTTTTAGGTCAAAAATGCTGTTACCCAAATGAAAATGGGCATTGGCATGCTTTGAAACGCGCAGCACACTTGGTCCGGGCGGTGGCGTGCTTTCGTCAAAGACGTAGCCCAAAAAGCGCCACTTCCAATCATCTGGGAGAGCGGCAAAGCCGTGCACGACCCCCATGCTCTTAATCCCATTGAATTTGTGCACTCGTGGCAGGTCTTTACGCCTTATCAGCATATCGACACGACCAGCCCCGGCCTCAAGCGCTGTTGCTGCGTTATCCATGGCGGAAGCCCCGCCCCCCACAACAATAACCCGCTTATCTTTAAGGGCTGCAAAACCTATAGCTTCGGCGGAGTGTGCCCAGTACTTCTTGTCAATCTGGTGCGCAATAGCAGGCACGGCCGGGCCGCCCAGTCCATCACGGCCATTGGCAAGCACAACATGGCGGGCCAACACGGTTTGCGCCTGCCCATTTTGCACACGCGTAACCTGTACTACGCCATCTGCACGGGGTTGGATATTGGTTACCTTAATACCATTTTGCACAGGAATATTTAAAACCTTGCGCAACCACAGCAAATATTCAGCCCAAAGCCGGCGTGGTATTTTACCCAACCCCTGCCATGCCTCAGTGCCAAAGCGCGCCTCGTAATACGCACGGAACGTAAGGGCCGGTAGCCCCATGGCCGGACCCACAAGGTCTTTGGCTGAGCGCAAGGTATCCATACGGGCATAAGTCAGCCAAGGGCCTTCCAGCCCTTCACGGGCCTCGTCGTACACAACCTGATCATGAATACCGTAGCGCAACAGCATGGCAGAGGCCGTAATGCCTGCCATACCGGCCCCAATGACAATTACGTCGGATACGTGCTGACCATCTTTTTCAATGGCAGGCGTCCAGGCTGGTGCCGGAATTTTCAGCCATGCCATATCCTGCGCAAGTCTTGCTTCCAACACATCCAGACCAGATACGCCAATTTCTACATTCGCGTTCATTGCTTTATACCTTTTCTTTCTGTGCTGGAGGTGAGCTTTTCTTAGTCGCCCCCCAAGAGGTAAGCGCTCTGAAATCCGGCAAAATTTCCTGTGCTACAGTATGAAGTTGATGGGATAGTTCAACCAACACCGGGCGCACTGGCGTGGCAGCACGCGCCACAACGGCAAACCTGAATGTAACCGTGTGGCTAAGCGGGCGAACAACAACCCCTTGCAACGGGCACCCATATGCAGAAACGGGATCTACTATAGCTACACCTAAACCTGCACGGGCTGCTGCCATGGCAGGCAGGCTTGCCGTTGTGTCTATACCGGACACAAAATTCAGCCCATGTTCTGCGAACAACTCCTGCAAGCGCGGCCGCAACCGAAAAGGGTTAGAGGTTGCAATAAGTTGCTCCCCGGCAAGATCTTTGAGCTTTATGCGCTTATGCCGCGCAAGGGGTGAGTTTTCAGACACCACGGCAACGCACCCTGCCTCTGCCGCCCACAACACATCTACCCCCGGATGATCAAGCGGAAAGCTGGTCACACCCAGTTCTGCCGCGCCATGCGCCACGCTTTGCAACACACTTTCCGCTGGCATTTGGCTGAGTAGAAATTTGTGCGGCATTAAAGAGGTCTCTACCTGCGCTAAAGCACTTGACAGGATTGTAGAAGCAATTGCCGGTATAGCAGCAACTTCAAATGGCTTAGGAGCAGCCTGCGCAATAGCGGCGGCACGGTCTTGCAGGTGCTGCAAGCCATTCAGCACTCTTTGCGCTTCTTTATAAAATTGCACGCCTTCTGGCGTAATATGAATACGCGGCCCGTTCCTGTAAAATAGTTGGAAGCCAACCACACCTTCCAGCTCTTGTATGGCCCGCGTAATACTGGGCTGCGAGCGCTTAGTAAGGCGGGCTGCTTCTGTCACGCTACCTGATGAGACAGCCGCGACAAAAGCATTCAGATTCGCCATAGTGAGGTGTGTTGAATTCATAATTAGCATAATATGACGGGGTTTATTTTTTACAACCATAAAAAACTATTTTTTTCGTGCTTAGAGAATTTCCTTGGTTGTGCCCTTTGTACAATGTGCTTATGTAACGAGAAATCAGCTTGCAAAAGCACACCACCGAGCCAAATAAACCACTATTTTTAATGGTTATTTCCTCTCCCCTCTCAGCACAATTCTGATTGTGCACAACAAATGGTAAAACAATGTCAGCTGCTGCCGTGTTTGAAGATCTGATTGGCCAGCCCCTTGCCAGCCCCTACAAAGAGGCTCTTTTTGCCCGGGAGTCTCTTTTACAGCAGAGCCTTGCAGCCTATCAGGCTGTACTAACCCCAAAAGACCCCGGCTTGTGGTCACACGACCTACGAGCGGCATTGGGTTTTAGAATTGCCACCCTTACCAACAGCCTCGATGCCGCAGGCGGGATCCGTAAATACGCATCACGCATCGTGTTTGAGGGCTGGCAACAAGACGTCGCAAACGCTATCGCCATTACACACACCGATGCCCCAGCATGGATAAACGCAGCACTAGACTACACCGACACCCTAACCCTACGTACGCATACAGCCAGCCAAAGCCTGATTGAGGCCCTACGCCAGCACAGCGTGCCCGATGCAGATTGTGTAAAACTGGCAGAATTGGTAGCCACCTTAAGTTACCAGATCCGCCTTATTGTTGGTTTTCAGGCATTACAGGCATAACTCAATGACACAAGAAACCCTCATTCCCGTAAAAGAGTTCCGTGCAACACCAGTGAGCTGGCGGCCCTATGTAGCCCCTGTAGAGCTAGACACAGCTACCCCAGAGCAACTAGAGGCCATGAAGGTTACGCCTTCTAACCGGAAAATATCATATTACACCCTCACGCTCGCGCACGACCCCGAAATTCTCACCGTACGGTCCCCCCTCTTTAACGATATCATGTACCACCGTGGCGGGTTATCACGAGCTAACCGTGAATTGGCAGCAACGGAAACTTCTGTCGTTAACGGCTGCTTTTATTGCGCGTCTGTTCACGCCGCGCGTTATATTCAACTTTCAAAAGCACCCGACGATATTGAAATTCTCTTTACCCGCGCCAACAGCCAGCAAACAGACCCACAAAAAAGAGCAATTGCTGATGCTGCGCACCAACTGAGTCAAGCGATACCAACTTTGCACAAGCACGATGTAGAAGCACTCACCGCCCAAAACCTAAGTGCTGAAGAAGTTGTAGATCTTATTTTCTCTACAGCTTTATTCGGTTGGGCTAACCGGCTCATGCACAGCCTTGGGCAAGCCGTAGAAAATTAAAACCCTCATTCTAATAACATACTATCAGACGTTTCCTGCAACGTCCGATGTTGAGCGTTAGATAACCGGTGAGAGCGATAATTTTTTGGGCCCAAAGTGGGCCCACCCTGACGTGATACCCAGTTGTATCTAGTGACAGTTAGTGATACTAAATACAACATTATCAACAAGTTAAACGGAATAACCCAGCCAGTTAGCCACTACTTATCGCCCTTTCACGGCGGCAACACGGGTTCGAATCCCGTACGGGACGCCATTGTTTTTACAGTGTTTTTTTGGCGAAACTCCTCCAAAAAATATTAGTTTTTGCACCAATTTTGCACCATCGTGAGGAACGTCGTACACTCCTCTCATGGTCGATGACACAAAACCCCCTTGCTGGTGTTGTCATGAGCGGGCGCATGGATCCCGCTACGGGTAACCCCCTCCCTCGCGGCGTAAGCTATCGTGGCCCAAAGCAATACATGACCCGTAAAATGGTCGATGGTCGGCGGGTACAGGAAACCTTCTCAAGTGCGGCACAGGCCAGGCACTAGCTTAATGAGACCACCGCCAAGGCGGAACTTGGCCAGTTCACAGATACCCGTCCCCTCGACAAAATGACGATTGCATCCCTTGTCGAGCGATATCGTGATGAGTGCATGGCCGACCGTAAAGCAGACCGGATCGGGCATATCCCAGCTATTCTGCGTGACACCGCACTGTCTTCGGTACGATTATCGAAATTCTCTGCCGCAGACGTTCGTGGTTTCCGCGAACGCATGAGCGCGGCCGGATATGCGGCCGCGACAGTGGTGAAGCGCCTTAATCTTCTCGCCTCCATTATCCAGCATGCCATTTCGGAATGGGACATTGCCATCATAAACCATGCGTCTGGTCGTGTTGTAAAACGTCCGGAAGGCGCTGACAAAAAGCGTAACCGTCGTCTCCAGGAAAATCGGGACATTTCCCTTCCAGGAGAATTTGAACGTCTGATCAAAGCCATCGAAGCCTCCCCCCACCCTGACGACGTCTGGCTTGTGCGATGGTCAATCGAACAGGCCACACGTCGCGGCGAAGCCCTACAGCTGCGTTGGGGTGACATCGACCTTCAACGCCGCACCCTGAAACTGGGCGGTGAGAGCGGAAAGACCAAAACACACCGCCATCAGGAGGAGCACGGACCAGAGATACGCCCTCTCACACCGGGCGCACGTCGCCTCCTAATCGAGAGACTTGCAACGCTTCCGCATCATCCCAAGCCCTCACAGGCACTCTTTGATGTCGGAACTGAAGCAGCTTTCAGTGTCCGATATGGCCGCATGGTACGAGATGCCGGATTGAAAGATCTGACCTTTCATGATCTGAGGCACGAAGCAACCAGCCGGTTAGCAAAATTGCTGCCTAATCCGCTCGACCTCAAACGCGTTACAGGCCATCGCGACCTGAAATCACTGGATCGCTATTATCAACCCGTACCTGAAGACATTAGTCGTCAGATTGAGGAAGCTGAACGTGTATTGGGTATGCTGTCGGAAGATAAATCCCTGAAGGACTGAAGTCTCTTCATCTCCAGCAATAACCTTATCTCTTCACCAGAAAATGGAACGAGAGGTCAGAAAGAATTTTCTTTCTCTGATCTCTCTTCCTGTGCTATCAAGTTCTCACGGGTCAACACCGTTCTTCTCCCAAAAAAACAATCTGAAATCTTGTGTCCTTTGGGGGAGTCCTGCATCTGTGACCCAGTCATCCGTCACGCCTAAAGTTTTGCGCTATCGCGATGCCGCAATCTATATGGGTATTAGTCATGGCCGATTACGGAATCTGGTAAGCGAAGGACGTGGTCCAGCTTCCGTCACCTATGGCAAACGGGACAGGGCTTTTCCAATTGCCGCGCTGAATGGTTTATCGACCAGCGGACAACTGGCTATCAACCTGCTACGCCAGAACCCATCACCGTCAAACGTCGGCCAGGCCGTCCCCGCAAGACCGAACAACGCAACCAGAAACAGATGGCACATTGGACCGTAGTCATGACGGCACTGTTTATGACCTATCTTCTCTGGGCCTATGGCTTTCTTAGTATTGCAACAGACTCCATGACAAACTGAGAACCATTAAAGAAACAGTACTCCCCGCTTTTGCCCTCTAGCAGATTACGTGTGACGTATCTGGAAGATAGAGGGATCGAAGAACCGTTTTTTGAACTCCTATTTCCTGATGTTAAGGCTATGATATTTTGATTGATCGTTGTCACTCACACGATGAGCTTTTCCTTTTCTGAAGAGAAGAGAAACGTCCCCACGAAAACACCTCAAGAAAAGCCTTAAATACTGCCAGATAAGTCTAAATGACCAGCCACACCAGACAACTCAGGGGCATATTTTGATGGTTTGTATCGGGGTTGAACACATATCAATAATATTCAACACACGAGCCGATTACAGAGTAAGAATTTACGCTATCGCGTCTGCTTACTTTAATTCTATCTCAGAAAAAACGGGCATTCCCTCTCTCCTTGCTACAACGGGGAGAGGGATCCTCCACGTTGAGGCGTCCTGACTCCAATAAACCAGAATTTATCTTCACTAAAAGATTTTATGAGAATCCCCTATGAGATTACTTCCATTTCCCTCAGATAATCTGGTATTCTCTATCATTATAGCGTGGCTTTAACTGATAGTATCGCCCCAGAACACTTTCAAACTCCAATGTTTCGTCAGAACTGGATCTTATTGTCTGGTGCCCGGTCAGATGCATGATCCCTATGGGCTGATGAGGGTAAAAAGGATCCACAAATCTTTTCCTGAATTCATCGTAAAGCGGTGGCTCGTGCAATGTGTAGTTACATGCTGGTGAAAGTCTTTGCGACGGCATACGGTCCACACAAGACGCTCTACAACCGCTGGAAGCGCTGGGGTGCTATGGGGGTCTTCATCCGCATGATGGATGGGACTGGCTGCTGGCAATGCAGAGCCTCAGACGATCATGATTGATGCGACCTATTTCAAGGCACATCGCACGGCTTCGAGGCTGCGGTTAAAAAAGGGGCTCCAGGCCGTCTGATCGGGCGCACCAAAGGCGGGATGAATACGAAGCTGGAGGGATCGAAGAACCGTTGATTGATGTGCTTGGCGGGTAATTTCTGGCTTTTGGCGATTTGATTGACGGTTTTTGCGATGGCATCCGGTCTGCGTTTTGAGCAGATTGGGAGCTGTTACCCGCTTGATAGCTACGCTGTGGTGCTGATCCGCTGCAGGAAGAGGAAGCGGCGCATGTTGTAGACGATATTGGCCAGCCCGATCCTCATGGTGGCCCGGGTAATACCGACAGTTCGGATGAACAATCCCGTCTGTGATTTCTGGTCGGCAAAAACATGCTCGACACGCGAGCGGATCATGGACTTTCCTGCATTGGACCGCTGGATATGGAGTGGCATGGGTTTGAGATGCGGCTTCTTCCTGTGAACCTTTGAGACAAAGCCATGCTTTTCCATGAAGTCTTCATTGGCTTTTGAGCGATACGCTGTATCAGCCCAGACGCTTGAGGCCGTATTGGTTTTATCCAGCAGCCCCTCTCTCAATCGCGCACCATCACTGGCGGCGGCATCCGTCGTCTTCCATTTTCGGATGAACCGAAACTTCCGATCGATGGAGACGTGGGATTTGTAGCCAAAGAACGGGATGGCAAGATCGCTGGATGGCATGGTTCCATCATCCTGCTGCTTCGCCTTCGTGAACTTCAGCGTCCATCGTGCATGTCTGTCCTTGTGCGACAGTTTGGATGGCTTGTCCTGCCAGTCTTCAGGAATACGGCCTGCTCGCAGATCCGCTTTCTCTGCGTTTGTATTGCGCTGCTTCGGAGCCGCTACGAGCGTGGCATCCAGGATCTGGCCTGACATCGGCAGATAACCAGCGCTGCGCAGGGTCGCATCAAAGCGCTCAAACAGTCTTTCAATGGCCCCCGCCTGTGTCAGGCGTTCACGGAACAGCCAGATTGTTTTGGCATCGGGCACCCGATCTGAAAGTCCCAGACCAAGGAAACGCATAAAGGAGAGGCGATCGTTGATGAGATACTCTGTCCGCTCATCAGACAAATTGTTGAGCGTCTGGATCACCAGGATCTTGAACATCAACACCGGATCAAATGGCGGTCGCCCGCCCTTGCTTCCA
>JAEIHY010019802.1:0-34776 GCA_018904565.1 Drosophila tsacasi
CAGACATGTGGTGCTGCCCAAGGAGCTGGTGAAAATGGTGCCCAAGACGCATCTGATGACCGAGGCCGAGTGGCGTTCGATCGGCGTGCAGCAGTCGCGAGGATGGATCCACTACATGATCCACAAGCCGGAGCCCCACATCCTCCTATTCCGAAGGCCCAAGACCGAGGAGTAGTCATCGAGGCGGATCAAAACATCAACTGCAGCGGATACACACACCTACCTATCTACCCCTCGTACCCCTAACCCTAACACTCGCTTGCTCATCCGGCAGCTGCTACGATGGTGCTTTGGTGGTGGTTGGTACGCGCGGAACCAACTGTTGCGACAAACATCATCTTCCCGTCGAGAATCGCTGTGGAGAATTCTTTTTACCTTTTACTTTTAATACGTGTCTGCCGCAGATCCTTACCTACACATACCTATTCCGCCTATACCTGTAAATGTAGCATTTAGAGCTAAAAACTAAGTTTGCCATTTCATCACACGAACATTTTAAATACCGAGAGGCGCGGCTGCATGGAGAGATGACTCCTCGCCCCTCGTCGTCGTATGTTGCCATTTCGAAGCGGAGCAAAAGGAAGAATTTGTACACTTTTACTAAGCTTAATTGAAATCTGTTTTGTGATCATGAAATTCTTAATATAATGCACTTAAGAATAAATATGTTTAATATATGAGGCGAGGCTTGAGGCGTTGATTGCTCAAAGTTTTCCCATAATCGATCAAACTTAAGACTTTGTAACTGTTAGATATGGGTGGTACGAAGGATATGCAATATGCATCAGAGAGACTTGGAATATGTCATTAAAGTCCAGAGAAGGAGTTTAAGATCTGATTGAGCGACAAGTAAGTTATTGTTGTGCAATTTAAATCGTTCAACTTACTAATTATTTATTCTTGCAGAGTTTTTTATAAATTTATATGGTTCATCAGAGTTCCATTAATCCTAAAAGGAATTTTATACAGCAGTAAGTGTGCACTTTTCGGGTGATATTATTACTCACGATTTACTTTTACACGGTTATACTTTCTCAACACGACTAAACGCTATTATGTCTATGACTAACCAACGTCTATGCATTCACAGACTGCCTTTCAGGTTCGTTATAATTAATTTTGGGACCAAACTACATGAGTAATTAAGAAACAAACTTAAAGGGTTTGCACCAAAATAGTTAAAACAAAAGTCCAAATGGAATGTTTACTTTGGGATGCTCGGGCAGGCAGAAACTGGTCCCAAATAAGAACCTCAATGAGTGTGTAAAGCTTTTCAAAACCCAGCTGCTTTAACCATATAATTCGGGGATTTAAAATTTAATTTGTTATCTTTTATTTCTTAAAATACGTGCTCAGACCTAATTAAAATCTATTTTTAAATTATTTCTTTGACGATTAAAGAATTGTAAAATGTAATTAATCATATATTGTTCCTTGTTCTTCAAAAGTTGTACTCTTATTTTCTTAGTTCAGGTTCTCTCGTATCTTTTGCTTATTTGAAAGTAAAACAACTATAGTTACATATTATAGATTTACTTATAATTCAAAACCGCAAACAAAAAACAACAAAAATAGGTGACTTTATTCCTACTTATAAATATTTATATTGTTTATTTATGCACCTAATGTTTATAAATTTGATAATGCATTATAATAATTTATGAACTAAAAATTAATACTTTTGTTTTCGTTTTCCACATTTAGATTTCAAGCTAGTTCCAACTCGATCGCTTCTTGAGCCCCCTTCAAAGGCTCATCCTCATTACGAATCACTTTCCGAATTAGCCACCAACACGGACGGACGGACGGCCAGCTATCTAATTCTTTAGTTATTTATACACCACAACATGGCAACATGTGCAATTTCCAGCCTGTGTGTGTGCGTGCGTGGTGTTGTGTCCAGTGTCAAAAATGAAGATCGACAGTTCCGGTCCGAATGTGAGTGTTTTGGTGCTCACCTCTTCGGATGAGAAAGGGGGCAGCGCATACCCGGCCGCTGCTGACCACGGTTTAGGTCTAGGGACTACGCCAAGCGGTGTCAACTGCGAGCCACTTAGCGGCATCCCATCCTCCGGCCTGCTCTTCCGCAGCTAGAGCGTACACTCATTTCCCACCAGCATGGAACAGGCCCCGAGCCCCAAGGCAAATCGAATTGAAGCGGATCAAAGGCAGCTGCAGCTGTGCTGATTTTTATTACTTTATTTCTGCTGCTGATATTTATTATGTTACGAATACGAAACCGGAAATGTCCAACTAACATTCTTTAGCTCGGCTTAGGCCCGGATCCATCCCACTTTCTTGCCTCAGATTCCAGGCCTTTGTATATGCCGGGGCACTCTCAATCAAGTTCAAGTATCAGAATGGTTATGGCCATTGTTTGGGCTTTTTTTCGGGGTGGTTTTGTCACGATCTTTGGCATTATGGACTGTAATCGCCGCTGGGATTGAGTAATGTGCCAACTTGACCCACTTAGCCGGTGAGCTATCGGCGGTGTCGTAATAAACCAGATCTAACCAGAAACTCGCTTTCCTTTGTACAGCCCCGAGGAGGAACAGCCTTGGAACCGCCTGATTGGCATTAGCAACAATGCGAGGATGATCAAGGCGGTGCGGAGTGCCTACAATGCAGCGCCTAATGAGAAGGAAGCAATCGAGAGTGGATGTGAATGTGGAATGTGCCAAGAACCTGCCAGGATTCGGCCGTAATGAGTTCCTTTCACTGCACTGCAGTCTTTGTAGTAAGGGAAGGCGAAACAACAAGGCGCGACAAATTACGCGGCCTACGCTGCGTATGCGTTACGTGAGATGCTCGGTGCCGCGAGAGCAGCGCAGTCGTCACAGCAGCAGAGGCTTTTGATGAATGAAACAAGCACACTCACTCACACATACACATAGTACACCCGCAGTGAGGAACGCCGACGCCGACGGCGCTGCCAACCAGCATTTTGCGCGGTAGCTGGCTATATTTCGAATTTGAATTCGATTTAGCTACTAGTACTGTTTTACAAACCGACGAGTCAGGTTCTACTGCCGCTGCCAGCAGAACAGCCCCGACCAGATCGGCATCGGAATAGCTGAGCAAGCATCAGTCAGTCAGTCGCTATAACGCCGCGAACTCTAGACGACGCGCTGCCGATCCCGATACCAATCCCGATACCGATCCTCCCCCATCGTTCTTGGGCCCGTGCCTGAAGGGTTCGCTTAAATACTACGTTCGGAAATTTTTGCGCGGCCTGAGGCAAATGTGAATGCTTTTGATTGTAAGTGGCTCGCAGAACTGCAAAGCAGATGAAACCCTTGAGTGGTGCAAGAAACATTTAAATGATATCGAAAAAGACTATCTTAGCACGAATGTATGCATCCTGTGCTGTGACAAATATTGCTGCTAATCACATAAAAAATATTGAAAACAAAATCCTTTCAAGGACTCAAAGGTTTCCTTTTATTATATAATTTATATCCATTGTTGTTGTTTCTAAGAGAGTGTCTCATGGAAAGTGTGTGAGTTGCTTTTTCTTTTGGCGGCCAGTGTCGCAGCAGTTTTTCTACTCTGTACTCTGTATATAAAACAGGGAAAAGGTTGGGCCAGGATATGAATAATTTTTAAAAAGTTTACATTTATAAAAGTCAACAGAAAAAATATTGCTGAACTTTCGGAAATACAATTAACAAATCAATAAATCAAAGGTGTAAGTGGGAGTGGTCTTAACAGCTTAATTTAGAAATTGTATAAGAGGAAAATTGATGTTAATAATTGTTAAGTTTTTTACTCGTTGTCTTTGTTCAATAATTTATTTAATTAAATATAAAGACATGTGTGCTTTGACATTATTTTATATTAAAAATATTTATGTTTGCTATACATATTTAAAAGTAATATAACATTTGTTAGCTATATTTATTTGAACAGTTAACATCATTTACTTTTTTGATGGCATTGCATCGATTTACTCTTCCTTAGGCACAAGAGAGAAGCGTGAATAATTTCTGATTAATCGGACTGATAAGATTCTGAATCACCGCC
Organism: Drosophila tsacasi; assembly: GCA_018904565.1. Lineage (NCBI taxonomy): Eukaryota > Metazoa > Arthropoda > Insecta > Diptera > Drosophilidae > Drosophila > Drosophila tsacasi. The sequence goes on from JAEIHY010019802.1 coordinate 4,024, forward strand.
GCCCCACTGACCTTGATAGAACCGCCTACCATCCTCTGCATAGACGGGGGCGTGTCCGACAGTTTGCTTTCTTTTTTAATTATGTTTATTTTTAGCACACAATGCATTTTATTTGCGCAATGCACCAAAATAGTTTTATCTTAATTCTCCCACTATAATATGAATAAATGAGAGAAAATATATATAAAATGTGGCAAATATATAAATTCTAGCAAGATAAGCTAATAAAATATTTGTTGATTTCTGAGAACCTCCCCAATTTCTCACCCTAATAAAATCGGTTTATATGTTAAACGCGTGAACAGATAATATTAAGTTCTCAGCAAGATACTGTTCCAATCGAGAATGAATCAGTTTTATCTTAATTCTCGTTTGTGATACTTACAAATATTTCATCCGCGTGATTGTCGCGTTTTTAAATCGGTTTTATTTCTGCGGAACTAGAGTGAATCTCTACAGATAAGGCGAAACTTGATGGAAACGCCGCGCTACCGTTTAGAGATAGTCAGACAGACAGTCTATAGATTGTGGCCATCGGACGAGTCGAGATTATTTAGTCATATATATACCTACAAGGTGTATTTTTCAATATTGTGTACATAGAACGAAGCACATGCATTTTAAAACCTTTTTTACACAAATAAAAATTGAACTCACAATTTCATTTTGGAATATTTTATTAGCTTGCACCTAAAACAGATATCTTTAATCACAAATTAATTATGCACTTAGTAAAGTATTATATTATTATATTAAATCATCTATCACAGCCTCAAACTATTCTCTAAAATCCAAATATTACATATTATATTTTTCCTCCTCTAAACTTATTTTGAAAATGATGTAAAGAGCTTCCAAGCTTTTAATGGGAAATGCAATTAATAACATAGGGTTTTACGACTAAGCAATAAATGGTGATAATTGTTTTTATTTTACAATTATTGTAAGGCTCTCAGTTGGGCTGTGCTCAGTTCGGATTAAACTGGTTCTCCTTAGACGCCTTTTTAATTAATTTCCTCACATCAAAGACAAATGGGTGGGTCAGCGGCCTCCCCCCAAACGCCTTCGCTGGCAGCCACCCCCTCAAAATGCAAATCAATTTGCATTGACAATGAATTTGCAACTCGACTATGGCTCTGGATTCAGTTTGCATTGCATTAATTAGCTGGGTAGTTATAGTACTCGTGCGTTATATAAGCCAAAGTACAGCGCATTAATTAGTATGCATCTCGGGACACATATATATTTGTGTTTGACTATCAACAATAATAAACTTGTCCGGCATTTGCAGTCATGTAAACTGTCTGCCAATCAGAAAAGGCAAAAGAGACGATTCCCATGAATATTTCCCTAGAATATTTCGGACATGGAAACCTACACTTGGCACACCGGGAACCGATCGCTCCCTTTCCTAGTTTACGATCCATGGGTCAATTAGTGCCTCGTGTTTTAGGGCCTCGCTAATGAAGACAACAAGATCAAGTTCCCGATCACGTTGGTAGCATGTGCCAAAAGTGGGTATTACATTTTCCTCTAATTGGGATGACTTGTTCATCGACTGTCCGTTCGTTCTCACTTCCGCTTTTTGTGAAACTGATCCTTTTGTCAATGAACTTGAGTGATGGAAAAACGCCCATTGATCAATGAAACTTCCGCAGCAATTGAATTTTAAATGCAACTGCGACAAATTACAAAAAATTTACATCGGGTGCAAATTCTGCCTTCGGATATTTGTAAACAATTTCATTCACGGTCAAGTTCACAATGGAAAAATGTGAATAAATAAGTTTAGCGAGGCCTATATACATAGTTAAATAGGTTGCAAAGACCGAGACGGGTGCTCGACGAAATACTTGAGTTCCGCTGTATTAATCAAATTGATTTCTTATCTGTAATTAAACTGCTTTCATTTTGTAGACCTACTCAATCACTTGTGCAAACCCTAAACGGTTCACTAATTAAACTATTGAGACAAACGCCTAGTTTTTGGAAATATTTACAGACCTCATTGTTCTAACTAAAAAAAGTTCAATTTGATTTAAAGGTGTTCATGTCAATGGGAATCTGCCCCAAGTAATACCCATCCCCCGAACTGGGCACATGCCAATCATCCACTCAGAATCGACGCAGTCTGTGGCTCAATTTCAGGTCTGCTCTGCTCTGTAGTTACATCAATTAGGTGAACCACAAGTGCCCCACCGCGAACACATAACGACATTATCATCCGAAAAGGCGTGGAGCACACACGGTATTGTGATCAGTGATATCATTGTGGGATTTACAGGGAAACTTCTGTAAGAAGAATCGTATAATTTTTTTAAAAATACATTAAAAACTACATATACTAGGGATTTTGATATCTTAATACCATGTAGGTCTACATCTAGGCCTATTCTTAGGCATTTAAATATTTAAATTATCCAGTTAAGTAATCATTAATACCCTTTGGTGTAAATAAGACTTAAGAACCCTCTACGCAGTAGGCTCTCAAGCCATAAAATCTAACTAAGAGATCCCAGCCACTTGTTTAGTCACCCCAGCCGTGTTCGCGGTGATCTCAGTGGCTCTTTGTCTCCTCGTCAATTGCCATACAATTGGCTCTAAACTGTGCCGAAGTGTGAAGATTTTCTTGATTAATCCCGAATGGCGAGTCACGGATGCCAATTGAGAGGATATTGCGATGACCATGTGTCGCTCAGAATGTGGGTCAGTCTGTAAAGTCCGCATTGGACACTATCGGATCGCACAGATCACCGTTGCTTGCATAGTGCCCTTGCATCGCCATCGAGCTGGAGGGAATTAGTTTTCATTAATTGAACGTTTATGTAAATTTATTTGTTTGACACGTTCCCCAGCTTCGATTAATTGAGCTGCATTTTCTAGGAATGCACTGCTGCTGCCTGTTGTTTTCACAGCATTTGTGCATAATGGGATATGGTGTCAGTGTTAAATGAGTGCTAAACGACAAGCGCTAACTTCTTAATTGCTGGGCAATGTTTTACTTTTATATTTGTTTGCTTGAATTGCCTGGCATTGCACCACTTCCTTCCGCCCTCCGCGCTCGAAAGGTATTTCCAAAATAATGCAAATATAAATCCAGCATTGAACAACATCCGTCCGGCCGCGCGTCAAAAGTAACACCCCGCTCTTCAGGGGCAAGGGATGCAAGGGAGGCACACACATCACAAAAGCCCAGCTGCGTGAAATCCCTCGTTTTGGGGGTTGTAATATCTGCGCAGTGCGAAAGCTCAGTCGTAGATCGATGTTCGCCCCGTGAGGAGGAAGTGCTGCTGCCTTAACCCCCTGAAAACATCTGTCCAGCAGCAGTGTGGAACAAGTTTTTAGTGGAACTTAAATTCCGTAGATTATTTGATGAGAATATATGCCTGTTCAAGGTACTCTCTCTGGACTTGTAAATAACATTTACAATGTTTACTTTTACTTTTAGCAAAGTATCTAAAAGACTTTCTTATTTTATTTTTAGGAATCCCTTTCTTTACTGAACGGAGATTAGTGAAGCTTCTGAAGCTCCTAGGACAGGATCGCCTTGGGCGAAAGTGTTGACTGCGTTAGGAGGGTTTTTCCAGCAGGACCCAGGCTTGTCCAGGTCCTAAGCAAATCCAAGGACTGCCATCATGACGCGACCCAAACAGGATGAGAGCAAGTTCAAGGCATTCATGCAGGAGAATGTCCTCACCATGGCCACCGTTATTGGTGTGTTCGTGGGAGGACTCGTCGGCTTTATTATCAAAAACAGCACAGGCGAGTGGACGAAGCGAGAGATCATGTACATATCCTTCCCAGGCGAGATCTTCCTGAGGTAAGTAATCAGGCCAATAGTAATTTTAAAGAAATGTTGAAAAAAGAAGATAATACTTTAAATTTTTACTCAAATCTTTATTTCTTCAGAATGTTGAAATGTTTGATTGTGCCGCTCTTGGTATCGTCAATTACCAGCGCCATTGGTGGCCTGGACTTGAGCATGTCCAGCAAGATTGCCACAAGGTAAGAGTTCTGAAGTCACCTGAAGATATAACTTTAAATTAACCCTTTCGAAACCCTTTGTAGAGCCATCACATACTACTTTGTGACCACCATATCGGCCGTCATTCTGGGCATTTGTCTGGTGACCACTCTGCGCCCCGGCCAGGGAGCCAAGATCGTGGAGACCCAGACGGAGAGCATTGATAAGGCCTCGAAGGTGCTCACCCCAGACACGCTGATGGATCTGGTGCGGTGAGTGATAGCGATTCTCCTGGCACATCCTTATGACTAACTCTGATACATTTCTTCCTTTCGAACAGAAACATGTTCACGGACAACATCATTCAGTCCACCATGTTCCAGGTGAGTCGCATTGCGCATACGCACTGTTGAGCTCACACTCGAGGGCAGCAACGGTAGCAATTATTCAATTCTTTGCGGTTCAGCGGGACTTTGATTGAAACAAAGCGCGACACATAATCAAAACTGACATGATAGGGATACCACAATTTCAATTACACACCAGAATCCCAGATTCAAGTGGGGGAATTTCACACACAACTGCTGTCTGTCCGTCGTTGCCCGTCTGTGCTGAAATTTCAATTATAGCACACCGCACGGAGACAGCGAGATCGGGAGAGAGAGTGCTGGAGATGAGAACGGGTCGTATCAGCACGGTTTTAGGAGCCCCCAGACGCAAATTGAATCAGAGTACTTAGCCCGGGCTGTGGCAGATATGTGGACATTGTACCTCCGCATAAATAAATAATTATATGCATATATGATGCTGTAGGTAGGCGGACGAATGAATATTCATGCGCACAATTAGATTATTGTCGACTCAATGAGGGGGAAATAACAGACAATCCGAAAGATTCAAATGTTTCGAAAACGGAAAAGTACTGGAAAACCTCTACGGAAGCTTGGTATTTAACTTTTTGATACTATTTATATTCAAAGAATTTGGGACCTAATAGGAATGATCTTTTTTCTAAAATTTTAAACTATTTTCTTAGCTTAAAAAGTAGGCACGCGCCTGTTTTATTATTCTTAATATCTTTTCAAAACCCGCTCATATTTGTAACACATTTTCACACCTCTTCCATTTTTAGCACCGCACTGAGATCTTTGAGAACACTACCATTAGCCCTGCACGTAAGTTCCAGCCTTTTCTTCTTCCAGATAATTGTCTTAACTGACTATATTTTCTCGATCTTCTCGAACTAGAACCCATGGAGAACTGGGAATTCAAGTCGGCCCAGCGTGAGGGCTCCAATGTCCTTGGCCTGGTGATGTTCAGCGTGATCCTGGGTACCACCATTGGCAGGATGCGCGAAAAGGGGCAACTGCTGCAGGATTTCTTCACCACTCTGAGCGAGGCCATGATGACCATCACCTCTTGGGTTATCTGGTAAATTTTCAAAAATATATTTATTTTGAAAAGTATATTAATTGGGAAATGCTTTTTCCGCTTAGGATTTCCCCATTGGGCGTGGGTTTCCTGATAGCCGCCAAGATCATTGAGATGGAGTCCATAGCTGCCACAATACAATCGCTGGGATGGTACTTTATTACAGTCATGATAGGACTCTTCCTGCATGGTTTTGGTGGGTATTTAACTTTAATTTCTATTAAAATGGAGTATAATATTAAGCATCATCGATCTATCCCAGGTACCATTGCTGTGATCTTCTTCCTGGGCACTCGACGACTTCCATATCGCTACATTGCCAAGCTCAGTCAGGTCCTGGCCACGGCCTTCGGCACTGGCTCCAGCTCTGCTACTATGCCACTGACTATCAAGTGTCTGGACAACATGGGCATCGATCCGCGTGTCACACGCTTCGTTATTCCCGTAGGCGCCACCATCAACATGGACGGAACCGCTCTATATGAGGCAGTGGCTGCCCTGTTTATCGCCCAATACCGTGAGATGAGCTACTCCTTCGGCACCATTGTGGCAGTGAGCATAACGGCCACGGCAGCCTCCATTGGAGCTGCGGGAATTCCACAGGCGGGACTTGTCACCATGGTCATGGTGCTGGACACTGTCGGCCTGGAGCCGAAGGATGTGTCCCTCATCATAGCCGTGGATTGGTTGCTGTAAGTCGGGGAACTGAGGACTTGGAAGATATTTATTTTGTTAAATTTTAATTCATTTATTATTAATCATTTAGGGATCGCTTCCGCACCACCATTAATGTAATGTGCGATGCCCTGGGTACTATTTTGGTGAATCACTTGTCGAAGAACGATCTGGCCAGCGTGGATAGGGTAAGTCTGATCATTACAATAACTTACAGATACTATCAGGGATATCACTAAAATATTCATTTTATTTATAATAAATCTCAAAACAATTAGCCTTAATTTTAAATCAATTTTCCATCGCACAGCTGAATGCCGAGCCCCATGAGCTCCTCGAGCTGGGCCCCAATGGCCACGAGATGAAAGAATGAAGGCAGTCTTCGCTTGGCGCCTATAACCGCAAACGATGAGTGGACATGTCCCGGCTGTGGGCCTGTTTCCACATCCTGCCCAGCAACGATAGCGACAGCGACGACTACGACGACGACGACGAGGAGTTTTAAGGGTCGTCGCCAGATCAGAATCGGGATCGCATCGCGGCTGGGACGGAGTCATCACGTTTGTTTGCGGAGTATTTTGGGTGACCAAGTCGCATCTAATTTCCAGATTGATTAATTTGAGGCAGGGCTCCTCCTCCGGCAGGGGCGAGGGGTCTGCCAGAGTACAAGTACTAAGCCAGCAACGAATTTATGTGACACATTCGTTATCTAGTTTGTTTTTCCGAAAAGTAAGAAGGGAGCCAGAGAGCGAGGACAAATAAGATTTAAGTTTAAAACAAAAGAACTTTATCGTCTAAATTAGGAGATACTTTCACGGTGTAAATAATTTTTAAATATAATATAATTATATTAAATTGAGTTCAAATTTGCATTACACTCTCCCCCATATGCCTAGTATTATAAACAGCAAAACGAAACGAAAGAGTAAACAATCCGAGCTCCATGCAATTGCATTTTCCTAGACGTCTAGAAGTCCCTTGAGATTCGTATCTAGTATTTGTTAATGGTTATTCTACGAGTTTTCCGACATAGCGAATGCAGAAAAAAAACAGAAGCACAAACTAAAAAGACAAGAAAAATAGAGCGAAAAATAAGTTACGAGTACTAACAAATATCAATTAAATCGAATCAGAATTACAAACGCCGTTACAAGTTCGTGTTCATAGTTGAGCTTTGTAAATACTTAATAGCTTAAGTATACATATATAAATCTTTATGGAAAATATTTATATTTAAAGCGTGGCAAACGAATTCTTGAATGACAATAAAAGCGACAAGCTGTCAATTTATACGCCTAAAAAAATTAATTGCATTAATATTATTAAAGTTAACTTAAACCCACCATAGATCCCGAGTATACAAGAAAGTAAACAAAACATCAATTTAAAACATATTTCAGCGTTTACCATGCTTTCAGCCAAAAGGGAAAAGAGATAATTATTTAGGTTACGAATCATCAAAATGTTTGTAGTTGTGCGTAGTCTAAATATATGTTTACTAATAAAACTTTATGAATATTTAACGAAACAGATTCTTTTTTATTGGTTTAAGTTCTAAAACGGGTTTGAAAGGCACTGTAACCCTGGTGAATAGTCATGGAAAAGCTCGGAAAATTAAGCTTTGGTCAACTTGCGTCGATTGAGCATAGATGGCGTTTTGGTAAAAAGAAAATATTTATTTTCAGGAATTTTCTTTTGATTTATTTTACTTAATATTAATATTATTTGGTGGGAAGTAATATAGTTAAGTGGCAATTTAACACACCTCTTAAACAAATATTAATCCGTGCTTTACTTTAATTTAACAATTATTTTACTTTATATTTATGATTATAAACCCTAGAACCATTTTAAATTATTTATGTAAATTTAGCACGGTGCCCTTAAAATTGTTGAAATGAATTTTAGTTAAAGTTATGACTTTTAGCTCCCCTTTAAAGTTTCCACTGCCTTTGATCTATTCGGGGTCTCACCTGTACACTCCGTGTACCATCCTCCCCCACCTCAGCCCTTGCCAACGGAGAACCCTTCTCCAGGAAAAAAACAAACAACATAAAAAGGCTATAACATAAAACAAAGCACCTGAAATAAAATATTGGAGTGTCTGCAAGGGGAAGCACACAGAGTGATGAAGGAAAAACTTTACAGTTGAGTTGAAAATGCAGTCAGGTCATCAAAACTGAATAAAATGCATAACAAAAATAAAAACTAAATATAATTCAAAGAACAGCAGCATCAAATTTCGATGGTTTTTTGCAGAGAATCGCTCAGAATAATATCTTATACTATACCAGGTATCCGAAAGATGCAAAATTGAAGTTAGCTTGGAGAATAAAATCAAAAAACCCACCTTTCCCACAAACCTTAACAGCCACGCCAACACACACATAGACACCTGAACACCCACGCAAAATGTCATTATTTCACTTCATTCCAAACCTAAAGTTTTCGAAAATTGTTAAGCAAAATTATTGTTACCATTCCCAAAGTATTTGAGTTTTGCAATAGCTACTTTTGAGTTGCCCAAAATATGCCCCAAGCCAAAAGTTGAAGCCACTTAGACCACGCCAAGCCATGTTGCAAAGAAGTGCCCTTCCGCCGCGACCTCAGCGGCCACAGCGTCCACTTTACCAGGAGGTGCAGCAACTCTCGGACGCCCAGCTGTCCATCATGTGCCACAGCCATCGCATCTTTCCGGGCCCCATTACCTTCCGGAACCGACGCCAAGCAGAGCGCCAGCTGCACATCGCTCTCATCGAGGAACGGGCCTGCTCTCGAGCCCGTGAGCAGTTCGCCGAGCAATGCGGGCTGGAGTATTCCGAGGATCCCAGCTTCAGGCCAGGTCCTCCTCCACCGCAGCAGCACTACGATGTCAGGGCCATCATACCCCAATCCACTTCGCCCTTTCCGAATTATTGGCCAAAGCCCAAATCCCTCAGTTTGCGCAGCAACCCTCCACCGAGCAGTAGCTTCCAGTACCGCCAAGAACCGGTCTTGGAGCCCCGGCGGTATGTGACCTGGCAGCAGCAGAACAGAATCTACGAGCATCTTGATCGGGAGAGCTTCCAGAGGCCAGCTCAGGTCCGAGCTGTAGTCCAAACTGACCCGAGACCCGAAGACACTGAAATCAATTTCCTGGGCTTCAAGCTGCCCTTCTCGCTGGAGACGGCCAAAGAGATCACCACCAAGATAGGCGACACTCTCAAGCGTTTCCAGGGCGTTGGGGAGAGCCAGGCGGCGACAAGATTCGAGGGAGGATCCATCAAGCATGGGCAGGAAACGTTTCAGCGGAAAAGCGAGGATGTTGCTCATCATTCGATGCCCCAATGTTCATATCAGGCAAGCACCGCTGACGAGAGTTGCAAAGCTGCCTCAGAGGAGGAATACCAGGAGGACGAATCCGAAGAGGAAGATCTGCAAATGCCTGATGAGGACTTCACCTCTCCCAGCAGCGAAGAATGCGATCAGGATACACTATCTGATCACGGTGAGGAAGAGAGGCAGCAGCAGAAGTATGCCCATCCCCTGCCCTTTGACTTTGGGGAAATGAAGACCCTGGCCGATGCTCAGGCTCGGACCGAACTTATCGAGCGCTGCAGTCGCGCCAGTACGGACACCACCTACCACGACTTTTTGATCCAGGAGCCGCTGCAGCGAGGTGCGGGTAACTGGTGGTGGTGGTGGCCACAACGGGCGACGGCGGGAAACGAGCGGATCCCGGTGGCCGAGCAGACCCACGAAAGGGAGCACTTGCACGAGCACGAGGTGCAGTCCATTGACTATTTGAGGGACTCAACGGGGAGCGTCGACGACGGGGTGATGGAGCTAATGCAACGGGTGGATCTCCGCGACGACAGCGAGGAGGAGGACTTGGTTGTGCTCCCGGATGGCACCCTGAGTACCCAACCATTGACGCGAACCTACGCCGGGTTCTTCAGGTCCATTTTCCGAATGCTCTTGTGTGACCAAGATGCAAAACTGGACCCGGAGAAGCTGCGCTGCGCTTTCCTTGGCTGCTGCATGGTCTTTGCCATTTATATGGGCTACCGGATGATGCGATAGTGACGAAAACTAAAGCTAAAGGTGTCTTAAAGTGTGTTTGGTATATTCTTTGTTTATCGGCTGCAGGCTGAGGTAATAGGTAGCTCAACTTGGGAATTGGAATAGGTAAAAAGGTCTTAATACACACAACTACAAGCAACTTAAAAAGCTGACGTATTTCTTAACATTCTTCGGTGGATATTTCCTTGCCATCATGGTTTATGGTTGTTTTTCCACCTTGGAAATAATTGAAACAATTCCTGAACGGAATGAAACACCATCGCTGAACATATTACAACAATTCCCAGCGGCAACTTAAGCTCACAAGCAGATGCTCTCCCGCTGCATATTACTCATCCGCCACGTGTTGCCATCTGAGCCAAGTCGTCGTCGTTGTCGTCTACCTGCCGAAATTCCCACTTTCGAGTCGGAGCGGAAATGAAACTGTAATTATATTTATGACAGCCTCAGCCGGAGCCGCCTCTCAAGAGTCGCTGTGCTCCTTGGCGGCGGTCCTCCCAAATGGGATTTCGGATTGCATAAAAATGAGCCCTGTAAGTCGCCTCCCGCCCTTCCGCTGGAGCGAAAATCTCGTTGCTGTTGCACCGATGCGCAAACTTAATGACTTTCGGCAAATTGCCCAACTCGAAACTGCTTACTGGACCAGCTTCCCGCTACAACTACCATTTGCCGGAGAGGTGTGGCTGTAAATCTTCTTAAATGTCGCAAAATCAACACGGCAGGCCACGTTTACCTCGCCAGAGCCAGAGTGTGCCAAGTGCAATAACTAATTTACACAGGTAAATGTGAATGCTCATCTCCCTCTACGTATATTTATCTTTCGGCTTAACCCTTGCTGGCACGTAATTTTGTCAAGAGATGAACATTTATGTACTGGGAAATCGATAGAGAACAAGTAAGATATTTAAAACTAGGAATTGCATTCAGACATTTTGAGCCTTTTCGGTGGTTGTGATTCAATATCTTCCTCAATGCGCTCTCCAGCATAATTCAGATTTCTTCTGAAATTTAAGTGCAGCTCCATGCTGTTCATAATCGTCTCTGTCTTCCAGGCTGCGTTCGATATGTGCTGCAGGCTCACCGAGTCGCCTAAAGTGCCTTTCGCCTTCAAGGCACAGTAGACTGCCCGAAAGCTAAGGTCGAAGGCCTGCTTGTCAGTGAGATTGCGGTCATAGTTGTTGTCCAGGATGTCGATAGCTATATCCGATCTACTGCCTACGGCGAAAATAGTGCCCTGCTGTATGAAGCCTTTGCTGTCGATGCGAAACAAACGGAAACCAGATCTGTCCCTGCCGGCCAGTATCATGCCCATGTTCCAACCACTACTTTCCCTCATGGTCATATTGCTGATAGTTGTGGCCGCGGTTGGGAGGGGCAGTGGCTCATTGTACTTGAGCTCGTGAAGGGTAGACTCCCAGATCAGGGTACGGATCCAAATGGAGGAATCCCCGGCCTCGCCGGCCATCATGGCCATGATGAAATCATTCACCGGAAAGGCTTTTAGTATGCTATCCGACATCATGACGTTGCCCTGGATGATTCGCGAGTCCGCGCATATAACGATCCCGCCTTGGTAGACAAACCCCACCATAGTGGTTTCAAAATCTAAGTGAGTCTCATAATGGCTTCTTTCTTGACCCTCATGGAGCGGAGATGTGGCCAAGGAATAGCCAGAGGTAGTCGGGGAATTGTTGATCATCTCCTTGGAATCGTTTTTTGAACAGCTTCTTGGTTCTAATGGTATTCTTAAATGCCGCAGCAAAGGCTGTAGGGATTCCAGGAGTAATTATAATGATTATAGTTTGGTTAAGTGTTGGCACCTGTAAAAATGCAGAGAGCCACCTGAGAACTGAGATATAGAAAATGTAAATACTTTTGCACTTAAAAAACCGAAAGAATAGTGTTAGCAAAACTATACAATTTGTATTTTCTTGTTTTTTTTTTTGCGATATAGGAAGTTTCCAGCTCTGAAACTGAATATCGAATGAATGCAGAGTGAGTTGTAGATAAGTTTTAAAAGAAAATCATGACTTACTGGATCGATCGCTCGACTAAGTAGATTTTAAGAGTTTACAAGAGTTGGAAATTTGTTGCTTAGATCAACCAAAAACTTAATGAAATTATCAATGCATATGTACGTGGAGTTCCCTTAAGTTTTTATCCATTTTATTTAGAAACAAAAAATTTTATATCCTTAATCTGTTTTGATATCCTTTTTGTTCCTTTCTTGTAGTATGCCTGCTTATACGGTAATCAATAACTGGGGGGTTACGTGTCGTTGAAGATAATCAGCTCTTTGGGATTGCAACAAGCTCTCCCTTCTTGTCGCGCTCCAGCTGGAAAAGGGTGAGGGTATCGCTCGAGAGCTCCACGGCTCCCTTGCGCTTCCTGTCGAACATGTGCTTCACGCCAAAGAGTACCGTCAGGACGAGGGCGGTTAGGGATAAGGTGAAGGCGCCGCGACCGGAGAGGCTTCTTAGCACCAGGAACTCGCTGTTTCGCACTCTCGGCACCCAGTGGCAGGCACTGATCGCCGAGCAGGCGAATATTGATCCGATGAAGGGTGCCCAGTGGGCGTCAGGCGGCCTGCTGTCGCTGCTCAGCTCTCTCAGGCGGCTCTCGAAGGCCATTAGGTCCTCCAGCACCTGCTGGTCCTGCTCCGCACGGGAGTTGCGCGATATCACGTCCTCATCGTATGGCCACCGCTGACCGGGACTCCGAAGGTCAACTGTGGAGGTTGAAAGTGAATTTAAACTTTGAGTTGAAGTCGGTTTCGTTAGGTGTGTTGAAGACCCTTCCATGGCGTTGATACCGGAAAAGAAAAATATAGAGTTAAAAACTAAGGTGTCGGGTGAGACTGGTTTTGATTTTGAAAGCAAAGAATATACACATTCAGAGATGTCTTAGATCTGGACAAGAAATTGTGGGTAAAATAATATTATCCTTTACTTTCTCAACAATTTTATTACTTTTAAACTGCGTTTTAATTGTCTAAAGAATATATATCTTTTTCAAATTTAGTCGTTCTAAACATTTTCCCAATCACTTTGCCTCTTTGTTTTCCCGCCCATCTCGAGCCAAGCCAACAAAAACCAAATCAAATGCAATTGGCATGACCGAAAGAGAGACATAAATAAAAGTTTGGCCATAAAACCGCAAAGAGACATAAAATGGGCATAACAAATTTAAATGGCATAAACAATTGGCAACAAAGTAACTGCCCGTGCCCCGGGGCAGAGCGAACTATGGGACAAATCGCACGGTTTTTGACTCCTCCCGAATTGCAGACAATTCGAGTATAAATCTACAGCCATAAAATCAGACGTCGGGTATTGGATCGACGGGTATATATAGACACAAATTGAGACACTTTGCCGGATTGGGCAGAACTTTCAGTTTGTCTTTATGCCAATTCAATTTACCGGCAAATCGCTTCGCATTCGAAAAAGAGACTTAGTCGGGGAGCAGAGCTTCCAGGACACCGTAGGAAATAAACATAAAACAGCACCGAAATGCGGCCATTTAATTTATATTCTGGCAGCATTAAATGGCATTTTAATTTCTATGGAAGTCGTAAAAAGCCCTGCAAAGTACTCTCCTTCTCGTTCTGCCTCGCTCTGGCCTCTTTCGCCTCCTTTCATATTTATGTCTATAAATTTATTTTGCACTTTTCCATTTCTCAATTGCGTGCAAAAGATTTTTACATTTAATTCAATTTGGCATCTAATGGATGGGTTTCCCGGGAGGGGGGACTGGTCGAGTGGGCGGTGGTCAACATCGCTTACCAACTGGGGCGTGGTCATGTCTGTTTTGTAGTCGTTGCGTGAAATATGGTCCTGGCTACTTAGTGTGGCCGTGGTGGCCCTCCCGGAGCCATCTTTCCAAACTGAAATCTGGTGGACGCCCAGTCTAAATTACCGTTACAAATTTGCGCTACTTTGATGGCAACCTCTCATACTCCTTGCCACTCCTCCTGCATCCTGTTCCCAAGGAGTCCAGAAATCCAGGAGCCAAGCAGCAATGTCATACAAAATTTATTCGCTCTACGTGACTCTGCCGCAAATCTTCGCTTAGTCCAGAGGGTCAAGCCATTCCATTCCTGCGCTAGTTTGGTTCACTCCCAGTTGATGTTGCTAATGGTTTCCATAAGGATAAGGGAGGTCCACTCATGGTTCGTTGGCTGAGGTTCGTATGATCCCTCTACGTTTGATTGGGAATTTGGGGAATAACTTTTTAAGGGATATGTAAACCATTAAAGTGGAGTAAAATAATTTATTATTACTGCTTTTATTATACTTTATCCTTGAAATAACTTTCAGACTTTAGAACTTAAAGCTCTTATTAAATAATATAACAATTAATTTACCAAATGTATTCACAGCAAAATTTGCTGGTGGTTTCCTTCATGTCCCCACTTCCTCTGCAAACTTTCCCAAACTCTAAACGATGCAAGCTGCTCCACATTTGGCGCCATTTTTGGCAGGGCCAATTTCACCAGAATAAGTTGCCCAGCATCTTTTGGCCTAATGAATGGAACTGCAAACAAGCGAAACTAAAAGCTAAAATAGGGGTAGGACAAGGACAAGGGTTTCCCTTACCCCACGGGGGGTGAAATGCAATTTTGTAATTGACTCACAATCAGTCGTGCGGAAGTTGTTTAGCTATGCAATATGGCTGCCAAATGCGACAAACGGATGCAATTTGTGAAATATGCACGAAATAAGACGAAGGCGATGCAGCTCTTAAGGAGAAAAAAGGGGGCGCTTAAAGGGGGGTTTTAAGATGGAGTCGCACCAATTGCATTCCACTTCCAACAGAGATTGAAATGTCAATCCGTTTTAGGGGGTAGTAAGTGAGAGGTCCTCCCATGTTCATGTTCATGTCCGTGTTGCTGTTCCAGTTCCTGTCTCTCCGCATGAGTGGAACATGTTTGTCAGCTAGTTTTCGATGCGATTTTTTACACCCTTCGCTGGTGGCACTCAAGGGTATCTGGAGGATGCACTAAGAATAAGGAAAGGTCATAGTAACGTACAATTTATAAATGCTTACGTCTTTGAAGTGTTGCCTTGTTCAGTATTGAAGACTCTTTGCACTTATGATTTCAAATCAACTCTTCTTTTACATTTACAACTAAAACTCTGGGCAAGCTCAATTATCCTTCTCAAGGAAGAACCCTAATAGGTATTTATTAGTCGTAGTCCAATGATGTGCTTCCTGCCGCTGAGCCTCTGAATGTTGCCAAAATGTCGCCCCAATGTCGCCCACATGTCTGAGCTGGATGTCGCGCCCGAATGCTCGAATGCCTGAATGCCTGACTGCCTGAATTCCGCTGACAGATGTTCCACCTTTGGACAGGAACTCCGGGCTACGGAGGCAAATTGTTTGCCTTAGTTGGAAACCTGGTCCTGCTGCCTGGTTCCAGGAGGACCAACCTAATAGTTTTTATGTGCGGTTTTCGCTTCAAGCTCTGCCTTTGACCTGCCATAAACGAACAATTTGTGTAATGCATTTGGTGAATGATGCGGTGGGCGAGGGCCTAAGAGTTTGGATCGGTTAGTCGAATGGGAGGCGACAGCTTTTTGTGTGTGGGACCATGGCCATGTCCATGTCCATGTCCGGGAAGGAAGTCGTTCGCTATGCAGTTTCATTTTTTATGCTCACAGTTTTCCGAGAGATGTGAAAAAGTTTGCACATTAAATGTTTACATATCGCCATTTGCCTGTTCCTGAAATACCAGTAAACAGTGCGGTTCATGGATTTAAAGCAATTTGAGAAATGTAAAACTGTTCTGGCTTATATTGAAATGTTCAGGCGTTGACTGTATGTATTTAGAATTGATGGAAAATATATTTAACTAGCGGTCCCGGCGAACGTTGTCTCGACCCTTTTTTAAGTTTGAAACTCTGTTGATGTTTGTCCGGGACAAACCGCTAGTATTCATATAAATATCTTGGTCACTTTTAAATAGAAATTCCATAAATCTTTTTTGCAATTCCAACAAATCTTTATAGCTATGAAACGCTCTGTAAGCCGTATCTGAGCCCAACGAAAGCTTTACTAAGCTGTGCAATTTTGTGGTTTTGATTTTATCTTTTTCTATTTGAAATTGGTTTTTACAAGAAATAGTATTAGCCAATGGGTAGAAAACATCTCAATTTTCCATTTCTATAGGAATCCCTTGTGTAATTTAATTTTAATATTTATAATGGATATGCTTCCCTTTAGCCAATATTAAAGACAAAGTTTTAAGTGTTTAAGCAACTACAGATGGATATAATAAATTAGGTAACATTTCTGGCTCACACTTAAGGACGAATGGCATCCCTTTCTTTCAACCAATCAGGCTGAACAAACGCTCACTTAACCAACTGGAGTACAAACAAAACAAATACAATTTCGCACAAAAGTTTACCTAATTAATGGAAAAAAAGAGAATTGGGAGAAGGATGGATCAACCCATCCACAGGCCCGCAGCTCGATGTGTTTTCTGTTCCTACTCTCATTTCTGCTTGTATATTTTTGTGATGCAAATGTCAACAATTAATTTGGAGGCAAAATATGCGCAGTCTCACAGAACAAATAAACAAGAGCGCGCGAATAAGGAGCGGAGGCCGTGGAAAAAAGTTGTGAGGAAAATTGCAAAAGGAAAAGTAAACAAGGGGCGCGGAAAGGTGGAACCCAGTACTGGCAATTAAAGTTGAGACTGTCGAGGCGGATCCAGGACCAGATGAGCAGCTGGCAACTGGCAGCCGGCGGAATCTTGAGGCTCTCTCCGCTCGAGGAGCAGGTGGCATAATGAAGTCGATTGGAAGTTGAGTTCACTTGAGCTGGAATAATTTGTTTTAATGTTTATGTTGGGGCCCTAGGCGAATGCAAAGTAGCTATGAAATTAACGAGAATATTATGATGTTTGCCACTGAATATGAAATGCGCCTAGAAAGAATTCAAGCGCACATGGCGTATACATAATATTTCAGAATCATTTTAAAAGCCGTATTTTACGATCAGCAGATCCCATAGAGAGTGTGTTCTCGTCCCGCTGGCTCATTAGCAATGCTGCTCAGGTTGTGGCCTATTCGCGTTCAAAGAGAGAAAGAACAAAGCTGAGCATGAATATTTTATGCCATCTTGAGGACTTTAAACTTTGGCACTTGGGCCCAAATAATCGCCGCATCATTGGCCATCATGTCGGGTCCGGTCCGGTGTTGGATGAAAGGGCACGGAACAAGCGCTCAACAAGCCACTTTAATAACAGCCCAGAGCTTTTCCCTGTTCGATTTCTCTTTCGTTTTCATCTCGCTTTCATTTACATGTCCTGTGGAGAAGGACCCCGGATCCAGCAAGAAGCTCTGTCAGATGTATTTGATTGATTTGTTGGGCAATTTGCCGCCGCCTGTTGTTCTGTTGTTGGACTTTGGCACAAAGTTGTGTATATGCCCGTGTCTCCGCTTCCCAGTCCACTTAAATCGCTTTTCTGCCACATTCATGCATGATTTATGTTTGAACATATCATAAAGCTGCCACAGACGTGGTCGGGGGCAAGAAATTAGAGCTCGAGCGGGGATTGAAGCCCGAAACTTCTCGCCATTCAGATCCCCTTGAACTGGGTCGCTGGCCAGAAAGTCTCTTGCCTGGATCTAGGGTTAAATCAATCAAAGACTTAATGGCTTATTGTGAATATATTCTCACATCGCCGTTGAACTTGGCCGGGGGGCCAATCAATCAAGTGTCAGTCTGCGCGATAATTGGATTAATAAATTGCTCAACAATTGCTTAGCGCGGCGCACAATAAGTGCTTTTGCTAACATTCGAGTAGGGAACTTATATGAACATTTTCTTAGATATAGAAAGTTTAGATATCACCTAAAGTTCTTAATTAATAAATTGGCTTCTAGCTTATTACCAATTATTAGCTTTAATAAATGAATACATTTTTGTGCACTTACTGATCGGAGCTATCAGTTTTATATATAGGATATAAGATAATAGTTCGGACTTACGCGCAGTAAGGAACACTCAGTTCCCTTTCATCGCAACACCGCAGTCTGGCCGGGATTCATCGATGATCAAGTCGGTTATAGCCTAAAAGCCAGCTTGTTAATTAAGAACATTTGGTGATATGGCCTAGCAATAACTATTATTCTAAAACGAATAATCAATGGGTTAACGAATATTGTGTTTCGAATACTGCCAGTTGTCAACAAAGTATGAAAAACAACATTGGCCCACAAAAAATGACGAACAAGGAGTGGAAAGAGCGGTCACACTTCAAAAGAATAAACATTTTTCGTCTGTGTGACAAATTTAAGAACTGGTTACCCTGCTTTAAGGTCAAAGAGTCTATTAGTGGTAAAAAAGTGTGATTCCCACCAGCTTCCTTATTACGCTTTCACAGCAAAGGTGTTTTAGCAGGTGAGCCAAAGGTGCGCAGCAGCAGCACTGTGGCCTTTGATGGACCCGTAATTATGGCTATCGGTACCATGGGTCCTATGCGTAATAAGAGCATTAATTAATTCTGGCAGCAGACTCGACCTCTGCAGTTTATGGCAGACAATCGAGTGAAGAAAGCCAGGCTAATTGATACCAGGCGACATTCTCCTTTAACCCCCATGAACTGTTACCCGGGCTAACATTGTTTTTCTGTCGGCATTGCCGACGTACTATGTACGTGTGGACAAACAAAGCCCAGCAAAACTGAGCACTGATTGATTGAATTTCTGTTTCTGTGGCAAGAAGGCTTCCAGTTAATGGATCAATGCCGTTTTGTTTACTTTGCCGACATGCTCGTGTACACTGAGCCTCACAGCCCTGCTCTTCTCCTCTCAGCTTCCATTGTAATGAAGTCAAGGCGACTGGCAGTAAACAAATTGGTTTCCTCTAAGGCAAATCTAATGAGTGAGTTTATTAAATTCACCCAATAAATTGTTGCTTTAAAAGTGTAATACGGAATACAGAAGTCTTTTCTTTGGGGAATCACGGAGCACAAATTAAGTGTTGTCTTAAGCTTGTTTTATATTTTATTTATTGATCTTTAAATTCAGTTCGAAGTCATTTAGAAAAGAAAAACCAGTGTTCATTCTACTTGTTTGCCAAGAATTCAAGTATTGGTTTCCAATTACCATATTTATATAAGGAATTTTAGCCGCTTCACCTTCATAATGGGGCAAACACCAGGGCACCCCCTTTTCACTCGCACTCTGTTGCTCAAATTGCTAATGAATTTAATTCACACACACAGACGATCGGGGGAGCTAGAAGGAAACGGAAATGGGAGGGCAGAGGCGGAGCAGGAAACAGTGCTGTCGCCATGCTAACATGTGATGTAGGCGACAAGTGAACTCTGCCTGTTGTCGGAAAATCTAATAACGGACAGCGGCGCAAACACAATAACAGTTTGTGGTAGTTGCTGTGTACTCCCGGTTTTAATTTGTGCCGGGACCTGCATATTAAGTGAGGCCAGGCACCGCCCTCGAACTGATTGGATTCGATTGCGGGGGCGGAGCGGAACGTATCGGTTAGGGGCGTGGCGTGGCGGTGGTTCCGTTCCAGTTGATCCGACGCGGCAAGGCTTTGTGGGATTAAGTATACGCATCATGGACCGAAATGCAAACAGGGAAAATCCCGGCGTTGGCCAGGTTTCAAGCCTATTATCGCACCCAACGCGCCCCAGTAGCAATTCCCAACTATACTATATATAATATCGTTTTCGCATAAACTCAATTTTCATCAGCATAAATCAAAAGTGGACTGCAGTTCATTTGCATGGCGCAGAGCCCCGAAAATTGTTTGGAAATCTATTTCAACTTTTCAGACAAATCATATTTTCGTAGCGGACCAGAGCGTCGGGGCTTTGAAACTTTCCACCAGCTGAAAACTTTTATTTTGCCCGCCATCATCGGTGGGCAATGAATGTGTTTGTTTCCGAAATTTAAACCTCAGCCCAGGCACTGCTTCCTGCACTCCTGCTCATCGTCAAAAATATTTCCAGTGGCCTGGCAACCGCCGTACAGGAAAAACTCACACTGCCGCGTATGCCTGTTGAAGCGCCACGATGGGAAGGCGGCCTTGCAGGGTCCCGTTTGGCTAGGCTCGTCATAGCAATTCTCTAGGGGATTAACTCCGGACATTAACTCCAAAGAGGATCCCTGTTGTCAATAAACTTACGCGCATCGCTGGACCAGGGCAGGATAACCAAGAAAAGAAAAACAATCCAGAGCCCAGTTTTGAATTTCATTGTAAACTCTTTGAACTATGTTTTGTATTGACAGTGTTTACTAGGATTAGGTGATAGGTTTTCTTATCTAGAGCGGCTCGCACTCCTGCAAGATGTCAAGGAAAACTCGTTTAACTCTAGAAATGAGTCATACTTGGCGCACCGAAAACCTAGTCTATCTATCGCAACGTCCTGTAAGGGGGAAAATACTGAAAAGCGTTTGCTTTTACATCATATAATATTTATTCCTCCATATACAATATCCAAAGATGATGCAAAAGCTACAAAAATGAATAGCAGCTTAAATTGGGTGAGGTTCTTCATCTTCTAAAGGCAGTCAACGACTGAAAACAATTGTAGATCGTTGCAGCTCATTGGATAATTAAGTCAAGACGAATTTTTTGACAGTACCATTTTTTAATTTAAATTTAAAAAAATATATAATTCTACCTCTTCAATGTGTATTCAAAGTTTTAGTAGAAAAGCCAACTAGCAGTTGATCGCAAAACACTCGGCTTTCGACCCCATGCGAGGCGTCCGTAATGGCAGCTGGGTAATGCCACATTCACACATTGACCCCGCCCGGCTGGGGCTTTATTGATTCGCTATTACGCTTTCACATTCTGGCTGGCCTAAACTGATTTTTAATGCCGCCGAAATCCATTTTGCCGGAATGGGGGTAGAGCCAACTCTGCATATTCCCAAATTGTATGTCCCTGTTCATTAGATGCGACTCCATTTTCACTGGTCACTGCGGTCAGCGGGGGGAGGGTGTCCGGGTCAGGGCATTCACAGTTCATGAGCCGCAGACCATTTCGGCCACACAGAGTGGCTCTTTTCTCCCTTTATGTCAGCTTTAACCGGCCCATCAGCCGCATAAATGGCCTGTTTCCAGAGATAACTGTTTTGGCAGTGCAAAATTTGCACGCAATTTGTAGGTAAGTGATTGTTTCTAATAGTTCTGAGTTAAAATTGGCATTTATAAAATTATTAACAACCAATAGCGGTCAATTAAGGAAGTTTATTAATTTAAAAGCGAAAGGGAACTAAATTAGGTTTACTTAAAATTATTTAAATAGAAAATCTAATATATATTTATATCAATGGTTTTATATTTTATCCTTCAGCACTATCAAGTTGTATTTTACATAACAAAACTTGTCTAAAACCTATTAGAAAAATTGATAAACTGCCAATTTTTATATTGTTCTTGACCTATATTGAGTGTTAGTCCATCTCTAGCCTACATTTTATTCCCACATTATTATTCATTAATTACACAGGTTGACAGCCACTGAATCACAATATTGGCAGCGTTGCCAGGCAGGTGCAGGCACTCAGTACAAAAGGGATTCACTGAGCCTGCTGGCATTGGATTTCAATTTGAACACGTACTCAAACCAAAAGAAGAAACGGGGGAGTGGCAGAGAGAGTTATTTATACGGGGATATACTCGAGTTGCCTGTTCCTGCAATAAGCCATTGATACGATAATGTATCTGCCGCCCTGTTTCCCTCTGTTTTTGGCTGTTTTTTTTTTTTTTGTTTTGTATGCATGTGCAAGTGTGTTTGTGCCGGCTTAAGTTGGCTTTTTGAGGGATTTGTCAGCGTGAGCGCCTCGCCATGTTTATTTCCCGGCGGGAGTTTTGGGATTGCATTTATGCGAGCATTACGTATACGCACGGCTGGCTGCGTGTTGCGCTCTCTCCTCGTTTTACGACAGCAGCAAAGTCAGAAATATTTATTTATTCATTTTCCTGGGAAAATCAATGGCACAACATGCACTCGCCCAATTAGCTGTGTGTGCCGGAAAAAGGGTTCTCCTCGGGGATTACTAAATTTGGCAATTCCAAGAATAAATGTCCAACATTATCCAACCGGGCCCCACCATAAGCTACTACTGAGCCTAGCACTTAATCGAGGCAGGCTACGGTCGACCAGGCCCTTTGTGATGGGAATTAACTGCTGTGCTCGGACAGGCTCGAGTACACTTGAGGCTCTGTTCAACTCCCTAATCAAAGACAAGACAAACACTGAGATGAGTGAGTCCCCTTAAGATCGTTGTGAAATATTTTATTGGAGCTTATCTTCAAATAGTATACAGAATTGATGTATAAACCGAAATAACCCCTTACAAAATATGCAATGTAAGCTTATTTATTGTTTGCATATTGATATTTCCTTAGATTTGCCTTACCAAATTTAATACCTCCTTTCAAAATCTCAAGAAACCATTGTTGACCTGTCCTTTTGTGATGGAAATTAACTGTTTGCTCGGCAAGTTTGGGAATATCTCAAGTCTTCTATCAATGGTTTGTTTACAAAGAACGCCACATACACATGCCCGCCCACACGAATTGAAATCTATTGACAATGTAATTAATGGAAACCCAAAACATTTCGGGCCAAAGTGCAAACAGGAGCACCAGCAGCAGCAGCAGCAGCAGCATCAGCTATTGTCAGTACAAAACCCCGAGTCCTTGTTGTCTCTGTGCAAATACACAATCGTGACACGCCCACCGCGCCCCCGATTTATCGACGCCATTTCGTTACCGCTCACAAAGCGCAATGTTTATTAGAAACCCGAAAACGAAACGCAAACACGGACCGAGCAAATATTTATATTTGACATTTTAGACAAATGCACGACACAGCTGGGGAAAGTGGCTTTTCCCCCTTTTCCTCCGCCGGGAGGAGGTGGTGTCACCAGTTGGATCAATCAAATCGCGCAATGAGCCATATGGAACTCGGTTCCGCCCATCTGTGTGCCGCATTGGATTTCAGAGCAAAAACTGTCGGCGGCAAATCCACACGGAAATGCGGCCGTTGTTCCATCTGCCGACAAATGTCCTGACGCAATGAGGGTAACGTAACCCAAGCCGCATGCAAATGTGATTAATTACAGGTGCAGGCAACAACGATATTCAATGGGAAATTTGCATTTTTATTAGCTGTAAATCGATAGCTTTGGATACAAGGATACAAGGCTAAAACCTCAATGTCAACATGGGAGAACCGCAACAAATCGTCATCAACTTTTCAGTGAAAAGAAAACGGAAAACTCTTCACGTTGCTGCGCTGGACTTTTGCCAGGCAAAATCAAAATCAAAAGACAAAAGTTTTCCCAGAAACCGCGCTCTCGAAACTTGCTCAACTTTTGCCGCAGGAAGAAAGGCAGCAGCAGGAGCAGAGGCAGGAACCACAACAAGGAGCAACATTAACGGCAGCAAGTGAAATGACAACAGCAATCGGCGCTCATAAAGTTCAGAAAGTTATGTTGTTATATTATACTGATATCGGTTGTTGGTTAAGGCCAACCTCTCCCCTCCTCCTCATTACCCGCTGCTCCCACTTTCACTTGGCCATCCTCATTCATAGGGAAAAGTTTTATGTTTCGCTTCGAGAATTGATGTTGAAGGCTGTCGGCCGGCGGGCGAAGTGAAAAGCGCGGAGGACATTGACTGTGGTTTTTAAAGTCAAAGCCAGCGAAAGAGAAAATTTCCTTCAAGTTGACAATGGCATAATGGGATAAGAATCGAAGGGCAGTAAGGCAACAGCAGGCTGCTAGCAGGGAGCAGGTTGAACTGAACTGCCTGACGGAGGTAAGTGAGTTCCGCAGGTGTTTCCATTGTTAAGTATATTTATAATATCATTACTGCTTCTTGCAAAATATTGGGGATGAAAGAGGCAGGAGTTTCCAGGAAATGTATACATTTTTCACATTAGATGGAGGGTTTATCTAGGTAACCCAGAGGTTACAACAAAAAGATATATAATAATGAAATGGAAACCTTTTTAAACAAGTAATCTGATTTGGTATTTATAAGTCTAGCCTTGGAATTTAATGATAATCTACCAATCTCTTATAAAGTTTATAAAAATGTAGCAAAAAATATTTAAAGTATTGAAAAAATATGTATCTTTCTAAAAAACAATTCAAATAATTTAAAATCAACACACAATAAGCTAAGATAAATAAAATTTAGTGATTGCCGAAATGAGTGTCGCATATCCTGCCGAGTCCTTGAACATTTTTCAAGTGCTAATGAAAGTATGAGTGCCCAGGCAGCTCCCATTCAGTTTCCATTAACCGCAGCCACCACCACCATCATAAATATTTCACATTTCGCCGCTGTGGGCCACCAATTAAATTGCCGCACTGCAAATATCGGGGCCAGTGGAGCGTGTGGGGAAAAATGAAAGAGCAAAAACGATAACGAAAAATCGTACCCAACTCAGACCCGGGAAAATCATTTTCAATTTCATTTATGAAAGCAAATAAATTTTTCAATTGGTTTTATTCTACCATTTTCGCCCTAACCCGCTCGCTCTCCGCCTCCGAACAGCTTTCACTTTCACTTTCGTTGCGAAACAAATAGAAATTCCGGTGGGCCGACAAGCAGACAAAAAATCAACTTCTGGCAAAGCTCCTTTCGCCGTGGGAATCCTTTTTACTTGCCGTGTGTTGTGACCCCGCGACCCCTAGCCGTGAGCCCAATAAAAGCCTGCTCAATGCCCGGCCCACGTAGAGGCCGTAAAACGGGGCGTGGCCAAGGTGTTTGGTCGTTGGGCCACCTTCGTCCTGCCAGGGACATTTAATAAGCAGCCTAAGCGAGGGCTCAGTCGGGAACTTTGACTTGGGAAAACGGACAGAGCCTGCACTTGTGGCCTGTGCATATTTCATACCCCAACTGCCACTTACGAGTATTCGCGAAAAGTTTGGCCTAAGTCCCTGGGACAGGCTTTAAAGACACGCACTGCTGCTGCCGCTGCTGGCCAAGTCGAAAGTTGGGCTCAATTCCTGCGGTCATAAGGTGGGAGAGAAAGCAACAAGCTAAAAGCTTTAAGAGCTCTGTGGTCAAAAGAAACTGGGCTACTAACAAATTATATTTATTTTAGACATTACCTTACTTTAAATCAACTGTCAGAAACACCCTGTTCTTCTACATAAATATTTACTCTATTTATAAAGCATATATATCCCGACGAATGTCCTTTCTATTAGAGGTATTCTGTAGTCGAATATCTTTTCACCAAAATCCTGTGACTTGCTTAGCCGTGTGTGCTGAATTCGAAATTAGTTTCGCCCGAATGCGAAATTATGGCTCTTCGCCATTCATTTTCCCGCACTAAGCTTTATCGACAAACGAATTTTCCTTCCGCGAACAGCTTGGCTCAATCTTCCTACCCCGTGGCCCTTTGATGTGCCTGGCAAGGAGGACGGCTTTCAATAAAAAATAAAAAATATTTCATTTTGCATTAACTTGACAGCGAGGAGGAAACAAAGACGCAACAGGGCAGGGAGCAGCAAAAAAGAAATAAAAAAGTAGAATATCGAAGCCGGACTCGGGGCTCTTTCAGGTTAAATAAGGCAAGAAGTGTGTGCGCACACAAATTGGCTGTCCATTTGAGTCCCCTTTGTTCATAATTAGATTTCCGTTTCTCTAACTCTAAACAATTTTCCGTTTTCACAACTTTTCCATTGCAGCCCGAGGCAATTCTCATTTAATTGGCTGCCTAATACTCGTATTCTTGCTCCCCCCAGCTCCTTCCTCTTGCAACTTGGCCAATGGAATTTTCAGTATTAATTTATTACGAATTTAAGTGTGGCCTGCAAGCGTCTCTGAACCGGACTTTTGACTTTCGACATTTGTAAAATAGCAAAGGGAAATAATGTTCTTTAAAGTCTTAATAATGATTTTGAGGAAAAGGATATGTATTTGCTGTCGGTCCCATTTCTTGGCTGCTCTGCTTAATGTGATCATTAAATCTCAATGAAATTCATGAGACGGGCTCAACTTTTAAATTAATGCCTAAGATTAAATTTTTTCTAGGGACGGAAACTTTTCCTTGACAAGGAAGCGAATGGAGAAAGGACCGCCAAACATTTTCTAATTGCTCTCCAAGGAGTTTCTTGTTTCCCCCCAAGGATATGGCCATCTACATAAAAAATGATTTGCAACAAATTAAAAATTGTCGAAGTGCGAGGAGTCCAACACATCGAAAGTCGGAGGAGGAAACAAACGACAGAAAGCACAAAATCCCGAACCATTTAATTAGGCGCATTGCTCAGAGTATTGAGAACAACAATGTGACGGAAAATAGAAACACAGAAGCTGAAAATAAGTAAAACTGGCTGAATAAGACGGCCATCCTGGGGCCAGAACTTTACAATCTTCGCAGGACTCTCCTAATTGTTCCAGTGAGCAGCTCTAGCTCTGACACCCACCATGCCCATCCCCCTCCTGTTGCTGTCAATAATTAGAGCTGGGAATTTCCTCCGTTTCCTTGGGTTTTCCCAAATAGATTCCGGTCTCCAGGCCGGCACGCGGATTACTCGGAACGTGGCTGCTAAGCGCCTCTAAGGCCACTCCACACTGCCAGCCAGGAGGCGATGGCTGTCGAGGGTAGCTCGCTTCCGGCCAGGAGGCAGGTCCTTTGTTTTCGGCCAGGAGCAGTTAGCAGTCGCTGGCCATTTCTTTCCATTATTTGCCGGCATTAGTGTTGACTTATGTTGTTGCCCATTGACTGCGGACACGCTCCGAATGCCGGCCATCTTTTTATTTGCCCAAATCCTTGAGATTGCGCGTGCTGTCTAATGATTTCATTTGTTATTTTATTGAAGCCCTCACAGAAAATGGTTCTACATATTTTATTAAATTTAAAATGTATTGCTGCTGCCACCTCTTGAATTAGCTAAAAATCGAACGGGGTTTCAATTTTGGTTCGGCAAAAATCCAATTAAAATTAAATACGCGGCAGCTGTAAGTACTAATGCCCAGCTAGTGAATTTCGTTTAATTACGTTACCTTTTATCATATTAATTGCATTTCCAGCAATCATAAATATTAATTTCGCACAATGTAAAATTTATCGAGGCATCTCCCTGGCATAAATTAAAGCAAAACAATTGACAGCCAGGGCGAAGAGCAGCAGAGAACTCCATAATTTACGCATCCTGACATTCTGTTGCTGGCTTCGCACTAATTTTAATCAGTGGAATATTTATCATAATTAATATTCCTTGATTGAGTTGAACATTCCAGCGCAGCCAGCGCACTTTTCTTAATTGCAAAACAACAAGAAAATGTTGAGTGAAATCATGCTAATCTTCAATTAGAGTTTTCCATAAAATAACCATGAAGTCGAAGCAAATTATCTCATAATATGCTAATGTCTTTCGCTTCAACAATTAAGACCAGCAAAGGCAAAAATGTAAACAAAATTAAGCATTTGTTATAAATTTATACACACACTCGCACACCCAATAATTGTGGCAGAAAAATCTTGGAAATTGCCACACATAATTATGTAAATGACTTTGCGCCCCCAACTCCCCTCCATTGCTGCTGGCTGGGCTGGCATGGGGTGCTGTAAAGACACATTTTAATTACCAAGAAAATGTAAATTAACCAACAAGAGACAACCAACAAACAGACAAACAGGCAGCAGGCAACATGCCACGGCTAACAGCAAAAAGCCATAAAACCCGAAACTCATACGCCGGATATGGTGGAGTGTGTGTAAAAGTTTGTCGCTTTTTGCAAATGGCTGCGCATCTGTGATAACTTCGCCCCCAAACTCAAACCCAAGCCTCGAAAAGGACCCAGAAAACATTTACGATAATAAAAATGAAATTTAAAGCGTATTTAGGGATGTACGGTCACGGGCCGGGCAAAGCAGCTTTAATGCATCTGTTCCCCGTCAGGCGCCGCCCATAATTATGATCAAATATATGGACATTCTGGGGGAGTACGACGTACGTGTTTGTGTGAACTGACAGCTTTGCGCCCTTTCACGCCCCATTTGAACTTTGACAGTTTTGACAAAACTCTGAGTTTTATATATTTTTTTAGATTTTTTTCTGCTTGTTTGCTCATTGACTTTTGACTAATTTAAACTGTCATCTGTGATCAAACTAATTGATGTTCAAGTATCAAGAATAATGTATAATCTGAACTTTCTAGAGGAACAAAAACACAACTTTCAACAGCAGAAATCCCTTTTAAAGGCCACATTTTTTGCAGTTTAATTGCTTGTTGATCTACCTATAATTACATTTCCTCTCTGCCCTCAAAAATAGTTCCGCCACCCACAAGTATTACACGTTATTTCACAGATTCCAGGCCCCGAGCTTCCGCTTTCAATTCACAATGGCTGTGAGTGCTTTGCTGCAGAGAAAAAACCACCAACCGCTAAATTATTTAATTCAATTAAACTGCACTGCCGCGGTGGCAGGAACAGAGAGCTTAACAGAAACAATTAAATAATTTAAACTAAAACCGTTTAAGTCATTAAATCAGTTCGCAGTAACGAAGAGTGGAAAAACAACAGCAGAAGCGGGCTTGCAACGAGCAAGCGAAGCACTTTTATCAGCGTCAAAATTGTAAAAATATGCAAAATAGTTGGAGCTGCAAAAAGTGCATCATCGTGTACTTAGGGTTGAACGTTTTGGGGGAGAAACGGCCGAAAGGGCGCACTAACTTGACTGGCAATTTGTTTTGCATTATATGTCCGAGCAGCGGGATACACGGCGCATGAGTAATGGCTGGAAAATTAGCAACTCGAACTGGAAATTTAATTGGTCAACGCGGAGGCGAAGTGCCAACTAATTGGGACGGCTCAAGGGTCAAGCTGTGAAGGGGAAAATCGAACCGAAAGCCTGCCGCCCACGTTCGGTGTCAAAGGTCGGAGGAACCCGGCTTACCAGCCAGCAGCTGTTGGAACATCCTGTGTGTGGGACTCGACATAACAATAACCATTTTCGGCTCCGCACACGCACAGGGTCGGGGCTTTGTGTGCTTATGCTGCATGCCAGCGCATAGATAATGTATACGCAGTGTGGTACGAGGGCAATGGCACAGGGACCGGGACCGGGACCGGCAGTCGTACTCAGCACGACGACTGGCATGTCAATCAACAACTGTGCAACTTGTTCGGTCTGTTGTCCCTGCACTGCCTGAACTTTCGAGCTGGCTAGGTGGGAAATGGGATATGGAAAAATGGGAAGTGCTGCTGTCTGCCCAAAAAGAGAAAGGAAGCAGAACGTTATCCTAAAGTTGTACTGGGCTTCTCCCGAATTATTTTTGCTGCCTCATTTTTCCTGGGTGTCACGCATCTCTCTGGCAATTGGCAGGCACACAAAAATCAATTGATAACAGGTGGCGTTGGCACAGGAAACGACCCCTTCCTTCCCCACCCCGACCTTTTTCATCGGAATGGAATGAAATGGAGGCCCAGCCTGAGCAAGGCATAAAAATCGTTATGAAAACGCATAAAAATTTAAAAATTCTCCGGTCCTGCCCCCATGTCTGCCTCTGTCGCCCCGCTTCGTCGTCTGCCCCGTGTATGTTTCGCATGAAAATGCCCCGGGCGGCGTCACTTGTGTGTTGATATTAAGCTAAAAGGGCCATTAGCTATAAAAATACTTAAGATGGAAATGTGCGCAATGCCGCGGGGGCATTCGAGTGGCAGAAAGAGAATAACACAGAAAGCAAAAGTCGGGCCAAGAAAAAGACTCCCCTCGCCTTCTTGGCCAAACGACTCGGCAAACTGTCACCGAAGTTGTCAACGGCAGTGGCGATTGAGGCACTGAGGCAGGTGGAAATAGGTAGACACTATACTGTATATGTGCATATATTTTATCCTTGGTATAAGCCCGCCTCTACTGGCAATGGCATGTACGTCTTTGCCAACGATACATACACGTAACATAGAAGTATACGTAGCATTTGCGACTTGCTTGTTAAGGAGTAGATATTGCAGGACCAGTAAACATCAGATATCAATTAAAGCCGCTTCAATTCTTTGTCAAAAGCATCAATTTCCCTTCGAAGTACTCCAGGCTGTGTGTCTGTGGTCAGGTCCAGTTCCTACTTGCCCCTTCACGGCCGAGTAAACTCTTATGCATGAGTGGCAAGGGATGAACTTAAATAGTAAATACATTTATGCAAATTTGGCCGCGGTTCAAAATCGCTAAATTGCCTCCAATTGCTCGCATTTAACGACATTCAATTTTGGCTCGAATCCCCCGGCATTTCCCCGAAATAGCCTTCAGCGTTGGCAGCTCCGCCGGGTATCGCGGCTGCGTTTTTCAATTAAACTTTTCGCATAGCATTTAATAACTCCGCATAGTTTTAAAGCCGGGCGTCGTTTCAACAGTGCAGGAGTTGGCCCAGGTCCTTTTGCCGGGGACCCACATGTTTGCCTTTTCCCAGTCCTGTTTGGTCTGCCTAGGACAAGGAAGCTTTCCCGAGCACAGCATCCGAGAAGCACGCGATTTTTCCGAGGTGAGCATGCGCTTTGCATGGAAATACGGAATTTCAAAGAGAAAGAGCGATGCCTACAGCCGGAGGAGTTGGACCGGCTCCAACATTTGCTTCCTACTTACACTAAAAATAAAGTAAATA
>JAEIHY010019804.1:0-15987 GCA_018904565.1 Drosophila tsacasi
TCTCTCTAATTCTCTACTTTTCAATCTCTCGATCTCTATTTTTTCTCTCGACCTGTCTTTCTCTCTCTCTCGATCAATCTCTCTTCTTCTTCCTTTCTCACACCTATAAATAGAGGCGCCTCGCCGCGGCAGCCTCAGTCTCTCCCCGGCTTTTGACCCGTTCGGATCTGTGTTAATAATCGTGTGTTAAAAAGTGTGTTAATAACTGTTTAAATAACCTCTGCAGCCAAAAGGACTTAATCATCGATGAATCTCGGCCAAGTCTGCGGTGTAGCGATGAGAGGTAACTAAGTTTCCTGTATTGCGGGTAAGTGCGAACCAAGACTATTATCCTATATCCTACATATATATAGGTGATAGCACCGAATTTGATTTATTTATATAAAATTAAGAATGGGCTATTAACTAAAAACTTACGTTTATGCGATAGGAGGAATGAGAGGATTTTTTCGAGTTTGCTGTTATTGGATTAGCTAGGAGCTGCATTGTGTTTTTTTTTTTAAACTTTGGGTCGTTTTTCCTCTCTGTCACTTTTTTTAGGATTGGGGGTAATATCATTTTTAAATTTCGGGAGTTATTTCTTTATGAAATAAGCTTTATTCACACTTCGGGGAAACCAAACACACACGCCTTGGTCAACAGCTGCGTCTTCCCTCGTTCGCTCAAGGCAGAAAATTCAATAAAGAGACTTTGCTGGCCCCATGTGCAATAGACGTGGTTTTGGCCATATTAATTCAGTTTTCACACACACACGCACATGCGTGGCAATAATTTCAATTAGACCGACTTTTCCCTCGGCCTTGGCTAATTAGGCGTCTCGGGAAAAATCCTGGTGCCCGGTGTGTGGCCATCAGCTGATGCCACATAGAACTTCATTAGTGCGTTGGCAAGTGCTAATTGCAAGGCGTCCTTTGAAAGCTGTTTGATTTCGATTACCGAGGCGCCGACAATGAAATTATGTTCAGTTGCGGGACGTGCGCTTTCCTATTTTCCTCGTCCGCCCGCATAAGCAGACAATGGGAAATTCTGGGAAGCTGAGAAACTCTCTCGATGGGGGAAGAGCCGGGCGCCCAGTGTTATTAAGTGGCATTAGTAGCCACTCTACTCGAGCTTAATTAAAGCCTTGTCCTTGTCTTGTGTTTGAGTTGATTGGCCGTAGCAAGATGATAGATTTCCATGGACAGTTATTGACGGAGGTGTGAAAACCCGAAAATATTGTACTGAAATAGATTCCTTAATTATTAAAGAGCTTAAAAATGGGTACAAATAAATAAAACCATTTAAATTACATGGAACATGGTTTCTAATAGAAATGTAATATATATTTAGAGTTGAAACACTTAAATCAGAATCATAAATTCCTACAAGCGGAATTTTGCAATTTAAACATATTAAATTTGACATTGTTGCCCTGTCATGGCTTAAACCAATATCAAGCATCTCCAGTTTCTGCATGGATACCTCCGTAGGATAGCACGCACACTCGTAGCCAGGACCTCCTGGCATTGAGTTTTTCATATGAGCAAGTCTCTCTCCTTCAATACGGCCATAAAAGCGAACGGCAGGCGGTGGCTATACAGGGAGGACCCATCGGCCTTAATGCGCTATTAACCAACTTTATTTGGACCCTGTTTGCAGCAACCCAGTGCGGTTATTTGTTGTGCTACAAATTAGCCTGGCCAATTAGCGTCGGGGCTGGCTAGCTAATTCAATTCCAGGCAACTTTGCCATTTAATTCAATTTTCACTGCGTATATGGGGATTTATGGCTGTGGGGGAGAGATAATAATTCCGCCACTAAATGGATTTAATAAATGAAAATTGTATCAAAAGGAAATTGCACTGAAAGGGTTCCCGTAATCTTATTGCGGACAGTGCGCTGGTGAAAGCGAGAAATTTGTTCAATCCGCTGACAAAAAATATGGTTAAATGTGCTGCCATAGTTTTTTATTGGGCACTTTTTTAACCGAGTTACGGCTTATTGTATTTTTTATAGAGCTATTGTGGCTCCTCAGTGATTGGTTTTAAATCGGATTACGGCTTGCGTTAGTTAAGTCTATTGGGCATCAACTTTGGATTACTCTGAATCTCAGCGAATACATATAACTATATTTAATTATTGAAAAAAATACTGGTGTAATTACATAACTTTATCTTCTTTAACTTTTTTTTATTTTTAATTAATTAATATTTCCCTATTTTTCTTGCTCCTTTTGTATCCTAGAGTCAGTTAAGCGTTTCAATAATTCATCAGAGCACAAGATAAAAAAGAAATCATAAATTCTCATTAAAAGTTATTATATTAAAGTCATTCCATCTACCGCTCTTGCTCTCCGTTTTCCTTCCTTTTTTTTTGGCTGCCTGACAACAGTGAACATGGAAAAACTTTTATGTCCAGCAGAGGACATTGGCTGTAACCCAGGACAACAACAACAGACGTGGACAAATGGCAGGACATTCGATAGCCGGGCCTGAAAAGTCGCAGGAGCATAAATCACTGCAGGAGAGGAGAAACCGAGACTCCAGCGGGAATTTCCAATTGCATAATTCTGTGATTATCAAATCGATGAGCAGAGACGAAACAATATCGGCCATAAAATTATATAAAACTTTCTACGGGTTACTGACCGTTAAATTGGCAAATCAAATCAAATGAGTCATGGGCGAAAAAGTTTTCCTCCCTCAAATCGATGAAAACCCTAAGTGCCGGCATTAAGAGACGAGTCCTTGGACCTTTTGAGTGGCTGTCGCGTAATAATGACCCTGGGGACAGATGTAAAATCATCATAAAAAAGTTGGCTTTCTGATCTTTATTATTATCTTGTTCATAAAAAGAGAAATAATTATCATCTTATTTTTATAACTTTGCCATAGGGATATCTATCATAAATCTTGGTACCGATATTATCGAAAATTTATTATACAAATTTTTGTTTTTAATATAAATATATACATTTTGCTATCCCTAGTTTTATATCAATTAAATTTTTAATTTTAACATTTTAATTTTAAAATTTTCTTTCTCGTCATTTATTTATTAAAACATCAAAGTAATTGAAATAATTATTTTTAAACTTAAATTGAAAGTACACTTTGGCTGGACACAAAAACCAGTCCACAAAAAATTCTCGAGAAATAAAACAGCATGCAAAAACATTTCCAATTCAATAAATACAGTTCAATTAAGCCGGCGAGTCCTCGATTTATGGATTCTCGGGCAGAAGGATCCATTTAATTCCGCAAGCGAGCACAATTCACTGGCGCGCGACATGCAAATGACAGGCGCAGGCCTTCAATAACTCAACTCAAGCCTTGACCAATAAAACCGATGTTTCCCCTCTCCCACAAAGCGATAGCCATTGAATTAATTGATCAGTCAGTCGACGGGGAATCGCAATAAACAAATAGCCAAAAACGAACAAAAAATGAAAAGGTGGCAGCTAAGAAAGATGTTCATAAATTGAATGCCCACTGGGGCAGCAAGGAGTGCTCAGGAAAGACTTACATTTTAAGTGTTTCCAGTAAAAAACAGAATTCGTGACCCGCACATTTCCCTGTTGCATTCGATTTATTCGATTCCGACATTGGCAATCGAAACTTCCACTCAATTTATCCTCCCGGCAACTTGTTCTTTTGTGGTTTTAAGTAGCCACTGGAAAATTGGCCCGGACTTTCGAGTCGGTGTGGGGGAGGAGGAGTGGGAAAGTCTGTGAAAAGTGGTCAGGCCACGGAGCAACTTTTTTATGCTTTCAAATTAAATTAAGCTGCAGGACATGGGGAAGGAGGAGAGGCTATCGATTAGGTAGATTGAATGTTCCGTTTGAGTTGGGGATGAAATATACGCTAGGGATGTCCTTTGAAAGGAAAGATTTGATATGATAGATCGGACAAAATGTCGAAGTCAATATCATTTCAAAAGTAATAATTTGATTTTATGCGAAGAATCTTGGAATATCCAAAAATACCGCATTGAATATTGGTAGTCTTAGAAATGTTTTTAATACTTAACAAATGTAAGATACATAGAAAATAAAATCGGTTTCTTTATTAATTTTGCGATCTATTTTAAGAATTTTTTTCAAGTTTGTGGGAACAAGTGTTTTAATCAAATATTTTCACAACTTGTAAAACGTGTCCCCGCCCCTTAATTGAAATCCTTCTCAAAACCAAAATAGCTGAAATTCCTGGAATATTCAAATTCGCTGAGGCCCAAGTTGAGGCCACACACCTGTAACACCTGGCGAAACCCAATCCGCTCTGTCTAGCCAATTAACCAACGCGCTGAATCAACACCCCGAGGCTCAAGGACTTGAACTCGACCCAAGCTTGAACTGAACCCCAACTGACATGGAAAATCACTTACCAGTCGCCGTCGCCGCCGCCGCTTTCCCGGAACAAGAAAAGCGCAAAAAGGTTCGGCCTCGGGTTCGGGTTCAGGTTAATTTATTGATGCTGCTGGCACACGGCTCCCGAGGATGTTTATGAGCCCTAGCCCATAAATTTGCGGTAAGGCAACAAATCATCTTCATTATCGTCCTGAGCGCAGCATCATCATCGCTTTTGTTATCACTTGCGGCGGGGAAAGGTGGGCGAGCAGCAGGTGAGTGTGAGTGGAGTTCCTCCGGGGGACGGATCGCATTATTCCGGCATCATTGGCCCATGAAAATGTCGGTTATAGGTGGTTTTTCCTCCCTCTCGCATGTGCAAGCAACTTAATCGCAAACATATTGAATAAGCCAGTGGTTTTTCTCCCTTTTGTGTGGAAAGCAAAGAGGAGGCTGTCGCTTATCAATAAATTACACCAGTCGCCGACAGGCACAGGAAAAAAATAGGTAAACATTATTATGTAAATGCAGCGTTGATAAAAAAACTCATGACTATGCAGATAAATCACAGATATATATATATATTCGAAAGGGGATAAAGAGGAACCGCAGATAAAAGCGCTGGAAAATATGGTATGGAAAACACATGTAATGTGTTGAAAAATTAAAAGAAAATAAATAATTGAATGTTTGCAAAAAATAAATAATTTACCGCACATTTCATTGATTGATGATTTATAAAAATAATATTTGTTTTGGCTCTAACTTGAAGATACTAAGAAAGGCTGATTGAACTACACATTTGTTTGTATAATTTTTTTATTAAAATGTTATTATGTAATTCTTACAATCTTAATTAATTATAAAACTACAAAACTGATTTAAATCAATATTCTCTATTTTCGATTACAAACAACAGCTAATAATGCAAGATATACCTGCTAGAAAATCAAGACCCGATGATCAAATATGCAAAACACCCCACTTAATCTCGGACACAAATTTTATTAAGGACGAAAAAATAATCATTTTGTTAAGAACGCAAGTCCTTAAGCCCTTCCCCTCGCCAGTCCGGATAATCAACAGAATATTTTCCTCATCTGCCTCGGCAGTATTAAGTTCTTTAGTTCATTATAAGCTTCTCGGTTTCGTAAACCCCATAAATCCCACCTTGTATCTCATCATGCCTGGCCACGCCCCTTTAAGTCCTCACGCCCCCGGCACGTGAATGCGAAAATATTATTTTTTGAAGGCGCGGAAATGCGCGGGGAACTAACGCAATTCATTTCCCCCATTTTTCTTGTTCCCCCAATGGATTTTCCATGCAAATGGCCGAGAAGCGAAGCGGCCTAAAAGCAGAGGACAAAGAGGAAAACAAAAAAATGGTCCAAAAGTCACGTTAATTTTTAGCACTTGAGAAGCAAAGGAAAACACATTTCGCACGTCATTTTGAGCCAAAAGGAAATTTGTAATGCAAAGTTGTCGACAAAACTGCGTTAAAACAACTCGCAGGCAGGCGAAGGCAACCACAAAATGAAATTCAAATAAATAAATTCACACACGCGCCGGCACGAGGCGTAAATAAGGGGATAAAGCATTGTACATTTTGGGGGTTAAAGGCAGAACAATTTCATTTTGTTGGGCATCGTTCTATGCCTTTGTCAATGAAATTGAAAACTGCTCCTGGCGGCAAATCCCATTGAGCTTGATTTGAAAGACCTGCCCCCCCATGGGGCATTGAAAATATCACAGCGGCCGAACTATTCCCTTTTCAAAAAGGATATAAAATATGGACACATACGTAAGGGTATAACTGTGGGAATTTAATAAATAAGAAATATTTATAATAATTTTAAAAGGGTTTAAAATATGGTCCCATAAATTCGGGCATTAAATTAAGGAGTTGAAAATTGTGAAACATTTTTGGGGAAACTCTCATTATAGATTTAAAAAGGTATAAAATATGAACTCGTAAATTAAGAGATTTTGTGACAGGGCTTTGCCATTAACTTAAACCACCTAAATGTTAAAAAGGAGTAAATAAAATATTATATTAATATTCAATTATAGATTTTAAAAATTCTTGTTAGATCAAATAAAATCCTATTAATGTAAGCTTACCAAAAATGTTTGGTTAATACCTTTAAATACATTACATTTCTCTCTAATGCCTCTTTAATTACAATAGTTTATCCCCTTCGATATATAATAAATATGGTTTCCAAACGAAAACCTTATCTGTAGATTATGAAATTAATATGAAAATGTAGTCGCAATAATCGATAGATAAAACACAAGTAAATAAAATTATCAAGAGGTTTATCGGCCAAAACTAATTGATGATAATTCATTTCGGTATCGAAATCAAATTTATTACAAATTTTTGTTATTTCAGCTGGCGGATTAAAGTTTATTTTTGTCATCTACCAAAGATTTATTGAAAATCCTGTCAAACAGATAGCAAAGCAAAACTTTAGCCAGTACTGCAAACTTACCTAGGTGTTTGCTTAGCCAGGAAATACAACTCCTGCACATACGTCTCTGCATGTCCTTAGGTGCATAGTTTTGCGAGATCGAAGGGAAAAGAAAACTACACACATTTACGGAACGAGTGAGGCATTCCTTTGCCTTATTTGGCTTACGGCCAGATGTCAAGGATATCAATAGCTCGTCCTGGTTAGGGATGGCGGAAAATGTCTATATATCGATACGGCGATAACAGTTAAATATTTTACCATTGCGATAAATGTACGATTAATTGATATTTTATATGTATATGTTATTAAACATATATTGAGCATGATATTTTTCCGATATATCATAACAGAATTTTAATCTCTAAAATTGTTGGTTTTTTTCCCGATATACTTAGCGATATTTTCGATATGTGCTATTTTTATGAACACTTTATATTGGACATCCCTATCCCTGGGTCCCCGTATCATCGCATGAGGCATTTGTAAACACAGCCTTCCCTCCCGCTCCGCATTTTCACTTTAAGGCTACCGGGTTTTCTCGTTATGCAAAAACAATTGTCTCCGGCATTTTTCCTGTTGATTTTCCATTACTTTTCTTCCCCTACACCCACTTTTTATTTCGATACCCCTATAGATATGTATGGAAATGTATATTGCCTGCAGCGCGTGTGGGCCATTTTGATTTCAACACAAAATTATCCACAATAACAGTGACGGGCTAAAAGGATTACGGGCATAATTTACAAGTAATCTCAAAGGGATTCCATGCGAGAATGCTTGGGGGAAAGTTTCGCTGGTGCGTTCTGGCGCGTGAAATCATCTTTTTTCGTCGCAGGGTTCTTCCCTCTCTTCAGCCTAATTGTTGGTAAAAACTTTCGAGCGCCGCATTAAAAAGCAATTAGCATTAAAAATACAGCAGGACATTTTATGAAAGCCAGTCGCGGCTAATTACAAATCTCATTTGTGTGTGGGAGATGTCCTCGTCAAGAGTGTTGGGTGGTGGGTGCCGGGTGCCGGGTGCTTGGTGCAGCATTGAAAAACTTTTCCCACAAAACCCGGCCAAAAGGATAATGTCAAAAAGTTGTCTAATGACAAATAAAAGACACCGAATGTGTCGGCCTAAGTAGACTACCCTCCCGCTTTCCATACCTTCTCCTTGGGATTTCTAGGAAAATGTTTCCTTCTTTTCGGCTCTCTAATTCCTTGGTTCACATCCTCATCGCCTTTCTGGCGTATTTGGCGCATGTGTCGCTTTTCTAATTGCACTTTGAGTGGCTGCAAATGCGTTTCTTCCATAACGAAAGAACTTTCCATTTTGGTTCAAATCACTAGGAAAGGAATTCTAAGACATGTGAAAATATAGCATTTTTCAACAAACTTATTCTTAGTTTACCCCGGAATTTAGCTTCTGGCTTTTGCCTGAATTCACAAGCCGCCCTGAGATAACATTCCACAGTCCTTCTTCAAGGTGATAAATGAGCCCGTCATGTAGATTGTCACCTATAAAGTGTGCAACACATTTTTGTAATAAAGTTAAATTATGCATCAAAATGAAAGAAATTCCGCAGGCGTCGCATCTCGCCAGAATGATTAATTATAATGGCCAGCACCTTGGCACTCACACACTCGCTAACTCCGGGAAATGAGGAAATGTGATACACGCAATACCCTGACACCAACACACAGTGTCATTTAATTTAGTGTGCATGTGTGCGAGTGGGTAGATGTAGTGAAAGAAATTCTAGTTGATCAAATTAAATAGGAAATCGAGAGAAGAGATTGACTTAAAGCCTTTACACCAGAGCAATTTTCGACATGTTTTAGGGCTTTTAAAAAGGATCTTCTTTTTAAAAAGGCAAAGAAGAAAATGAGTTTCTAAAGCGTAAGCCAAGGTATCCATAAATAGAAAGCTCTATAAATATTACCCAAATAAATAAAAACACAACCCACATTTTTCTCCCTGTATCCCTGTGGGTGCCTGAACTTTTATGGCCCGTCTTCAACCTTTATCGCACATTCAAGGCAAGCAAATAAACCGAAAATGATAGGAAAAAACGACAGAATGGAAACGGACTCTGCATGGCAGAGAGTTAAGGGTGGTAGGAGAAAGCAACAAAAGATTAGAGCAACTAATTGGTCGAAGTGATTTTTTATCGACCTGCCAAATCACAAGGTTGTCAATGACTAAAAGGGAAAAGCGGAAAACTGCGAAATTGATACAAGAAAAGGGAGGGAGTGAGTTTCCTTTCAGGCGTTTAACCTCGAAGCTTTTGTGTTGGACTTTGGCGAGTCCTGCCCAGGGTCCTTGCGAGTTCAATGCCTGGAGTGACGTTGCAGCTGATGCTTGAAATATGAGCTGCAGGATACAGTGCATGCAAGACACAAACTATGATTAATGCAGACAGCGAGAGCAGAGAGGGAAAGTGACAATGGAATTTCATTTCTCCATTGGAAACTTCCCCCTGGCATTTGACAATTGCATTCTATTCCATTCCACTCGCAACTCGCATCCCAGCATGCAAATCGAGTGGCACAGCCCCTGCCCTCTTCACCGCATATTTCATGTTTTACCAACTAAGCCACATTCTGGCGCAGGACACGTCCCACAACCAAGACAGGACAGGCCAGGCGAAAGATGTCCCATGAGGCTGAACTCTGCCAGTGGTCACCATAAATCAGTGTTTAATGTAATGAACTTAATGTGTGACATTGAACACTCGACTGGAGTCCCAAGAATCTTGAGGTTAAATAATCAAATCGGATCAGGGAATAGAGATTGAAAAGTCAGCACATCAATTTTAAATTTATTAACTAAATATGTGAATAAGCCAGACTTTGAAGTGTTTTAAGCTTTAACGAACAAAAAAGAGACTTAAACTGACATATAATAAGGCATTTAAAATAATGTTTATCGAAATAATATAGATTTTTACAAAATACAGAATCAATTGAAAAGCAAATCGTTTTCACTATCGCAGAGAAATCTGGGAATATAGTTTGGTAATTATCAATGATTAACGATTCGAGTTCGTCTTTAAATACAAATCTAGTTTTGTTTCAGTTCTTTGGGGGAAGCTAATGTGTTGGCTTTTGTACTTAATAAACGAACCGAAATATAAGTTAAGTATACTTTAGCCAAAAAAAAACAATTTGTAGATAACTCAACTTATTATAGCTTATTTACTGAAATATTACTATAAGCTTATTATAATTAAGCAAAAGTTGTAGATGTCAATAAACAAATATTTTAGCTTTCTATAACCACTAATATCGGCTTTATATTCCGTTCACGGAACGATTAACTTTCCTAGAACATCCCCTGTCAATTCAACTTGTTGCCAACTTTTTTCCACCGTTTTTCGGCACTTAACCAAACTTCCCATGTTCGACACATGTTCCAAACAGTTACAACAGTTACCACCTGTTCCAGAACACAACAAAAAATAGCCATCGTTGAGTGCAACTCAAGTTGGCCAAAATGTCAGCGCGGAAAAGGCGAAGGTAGAATTTTTACTGAGCTCCCATAGAGAGCTCTTTTCCGCACAGTTGTTGGCTCGGGATGACGGAAAAAAATGCGCCACAAGAGCGCTATTAAGATAAAACGTGCTCAGAGCCTGACGAACTCCTGCCAATCGTCCTGGAGCAGTGGCAGCCGGATCTAAGGATCTGAAGATGCGGCCATTGTACGCACTCAAGAGTCAACAGTAGTGGAAAAAAGCGACGCGCCAACACAATGAAAAAATAAGGAAAACCAAGGCAAACAGACAACAGAGAAAATACGAAATGCCATTTACACGGAGACAAAATTTCAAGTAACAAAAGGTGGTCTTTTATTTGCAACGATTACAGAAGAAACAACAACATAATAAAGGAAATGGTATTTGCAACTCCTTAGTTAATATATTTATTTGTTTTAAAAAGTATGAAACTTTAAACAAACAAAATAACATTCTGTTATTCTCGTCTCAATTAATTATATTTTTAATACTACTTACAATATTTTTAATTTAAACTTAACACGTTGTGCTTGTTGACTCTATCTTCCCTTTTTCCCATTGTGTTTTCTGTGTAACAAAACGGGACTTGAAGTGGGACATTTGGACGCCACGTGTAGCTCGATTCTGGTGTTCAAATCACGTAGCAGACATTTACGCTGCATGTTGCGTATACGCCGCGTGGGACAGGAGCATACAGCATAACGCTTATTAGCTGTGTGTGTGTGTGTGTGCTGAGGGAGGTCCTGGAGCTGCCTTAAGCCTAGAGCCTAGATGGAAACCATTTTCAGCTAATGCCTTTTTAAGCGTCATCGTCGGCTTTCGCATTCGCCTTTTCCCCTTTTCCTCTTTCAATTTGTGTATTCGCTCGCTTCACATTTTTGCATGCCCATTGTTGCTCATCATTATTCCCCGTTGTTGTTGTCATGCGAAAATCATTAACGCTGAGCGCTCAATTAGCTAATTATGCAAGTCAAGCGCTGCCACGTGGACGTGAGGGGCGGCTGCCGAATGGGCGTGCCCCTGAATTACCAGAACAATGCCAATGATGACTGGCTTTGATGGATATATGGAGAGAACTGGCTCATTAGTAGCAGAAAAGATATGTGGCCTTTATCTTATCATACTTGTTCGCAAAAAAATTATAACAAAATGTAATCTAGGGTTTTAAATGTAGATAAGGCCACACCTACATCTGAATTTATTTAAATACTTACATATTAATATAATTTTATAATATTTAGCAACATTTGCTGTTGATAAAAATTGTTTAGAGAAATAATTTTTCGTAATCTAATTTTGTGAACGTTTTTGTATGTTGAATACTTAATACTTTTTTGTATAAAGTTTGCTTAATTTCCAGTTCAAGATAAATATGTCAAGTGGTACATTAAAGTATCCCTTATTTTTTGTGAATCCCTACAATTTACTTTGGCCAAAGCTAAGGGATAAAAGTGAATTGCCATATATCATAAGTGTTCAGAGCCACGTTGACTTATTAAGTGCCAGCCACGGCAGCTTTTTCATCATCCGCGGAGGGCGATCTCCCCCTCACCTTTTAGCCCCCAACCTGGCAAACATGTCCTTTGTCAAGCTGTCACTGGATGCCTGTGTGACCCTGCGGGTTGTCGTTCTCACATATGAATGCAAATAAAGGAAAAGAGGAAAGCAGCCAAAGTGGCTTCTGCCGGCGACTCCTTCTGCAGCACAATTGCTTGTATGAGCTCCCGGCCATCCATCATGTGTCCCCGCACCGCCAGCGATGCATTCAATTTTTCATTAGTGCCCCGCGACATCCTAAGGTAATGCACCTTTCTGGGGCAATGACTTCCAATGGCAAGGACACGATGTTTACCTCTAGGTATTTAGATATACATATGATATATCGAAAGATATATGATATCGGAAACAATGTAGGGTAACGATCATGGGATCGATTTGGATATCAACCAACATTGAGATCAATTAATCAATAACAAACCAATACCTGTCGATATATATTATAGAAAT
Organism: Drosophila tsacasi; assembly: GCA_018904565.1. NCBI lineage: Eukaryota > Metazoa > Arthropoda > Insecta > Diptera > Drosophilidae > Drosophila > Drosophila tsacasi. Next base: position 12,306 of record JAEIHY010019804.1, read on the forward strand.
ACTTCTTTCTCTGCTAGTTGGATTTTCATTGTGAACTCTCGGAAAGATGGTTGGTACCTCTCCAAGGATTAAGGGACTTTTAAAGACCACAGGGCATTAAATACGAAGGAACGAACCTAATCCCAAGCCATCGAACTAATTCAATGCTGTCATTTCGACTTGTTTACGCCAATTTCTCTATTTTTCCCCGAACTCAGCGTGGGATGCTGCCGCTGCCATCGATGACGTCGATCTTTGGCAACAACTTTGATGTCAAATGGAATTTATTTCACTTTTAGCCAGGCATTCACACACGATTCTCTTCTTCTCCCTTTTCACCGGAAATGGTGACATTTTTAACCCGCTGCGCTCAGTTGTATGCTAAACTTTTTATGGCTGCGACAGTGATTGACGTGTGCAAGTCAAAAGTTGGAGGAATGCAGCTCAAGTGGAAGAGCGAATGTGAAATGTGCCCGATTGTCCATGAATCACAATCGATTCTACATCATAAGTTACAAATTTTTAAGACAATTCCCGGAATTTTAGGGAAACTGCGACGCAGTCTAGGAAATTCCCTGCGAATCAACCACCAATTGAAAAATTCCTCGGTGTGTGCGTCTACACAGAAAAAAATATGAGCAAAGACCAAGTTAATTAAAATTTATAAAATATATAAAGCTGGACTAAACGCTTTGCTTATATAAACAAAGAGATTTTAAACTTTCGATCTTAATTAATATAAATCTTTCAAAAATATTTGAAAAATAATTATAACGATTACCGTTGATTTCGCAAATACTATAAATAAAATACAAACATATATTTTTTTATGCATATATATTTGATCTTATTTCTCAATTTCCTGTCGATATTAATTTCTGTGTAAGGACACAGGCCCTTTCAGAGCCTGGGAAATCAGGTTACACGAGTGGAAAGCCCGACGCTTTTCAATTGCGCGACGTTGTCGTCGGAATTGCTTCCTAATTAGTGTTTATTGTTTCTCTCTGCGCCAAAGGTGTGGGCTAATTTTGATTGTCATTACGCGAGTAAGCGAGCGGAGGACAAACCGGCTGTGTGGGTGATACCAAGGGATACTGAGAGTGTGTGTGTTACGTGGCGAATTTAGGACTCTGGGAATTGACGTCAGCGGGAAAAAAATTATTCAAAGAAAAGCCGCTACCTAAAACCCCTTTTCTAACAAAAATTTTTTTAAAAAGCCTAGCTCAGAGAAATTTGAATGTATAATATTCATAAGTTAATTTCATGGACAAATAATAATTTCATGCAAATATTATTATAAAATTTCCTAATTAGCTTGCACCCTTATTATCAGTAAACAAATTCAACTTACCTCGATTGTTATTGCTGCCTCTACCTGTAACTTGTATTTGCGCTTTCTTGAGCCTCTCTTTAAGTGCCACAAAGTGTCGCTTTAGTTATTTAATTTTGTTTTTTATGGAGCTCTAGACACAATCAAACCAAACCGAGTGTCCTTGAAGGGAGAGCAGCAATTGAAGCGTAATTATTTGCTGCGGCGCATTTCCTTTTGGCCGTCTCGTGGCGTCGCTGGCCAACTGCCCGGAACCAGAACCGAGACCGAACCCGAACTCGGACCCACAATACAGGAATCCGGACGACGTAACTTGGCACTGGGTCAGTGGCGCAGCGTGGGACTTGCCGTTGCTGTTGTTGGTGTTATTCTTGCTGTGATTGGTGCTGTCCTACGTCTGTGCCGCTGTCTCTGCGAGTCTGGGCCAAGTAATCAGAATAATTACATGGCCCTAATGGCAAACGAGGCAGCGGAGGCGCTGGCGAAAAATGCAAAACACTTGCCCATTTTACTGTTGGGATGGCACAATGCTAGCTGAGCACCACAAAAAACACAAGAAGGATATCGGAAATTCCTGGAGGACATTCGGGGAAAGGAAATTACATTTCCGGCAATAATATTGCGTATCTGCTAAGTACTGGTAAGGAGAGTATTTAGTTTATATTATGACTTACTTATTTCACTTTATACTTTTTTAATTTATTTGAACACCTTTACCTTTTAACAAAACAGGACCATTTGCAAATATAAAGAACTCTATTTTTTTTATTTAAATTAATCCAAAACCCTGTTTAAATATGGAACTCTAAGTTATCCCCTTAGATTTATTTATTTTGTAAATTTTTGTTTTTCTATTTTTAACTGGTAATTCATTAAAATCATATTTAGCAGAATATGTTCTTAAGATTTTTGTTCAAAGTTGTTCTTAAACGTCTCAAGGACATAGTTCTGAATTTTTTTCGAATTTATTTATTATTTACTAGTAATCAGATCGTAAAAATATTTGTGAAAAATATTCTATTCTCTCCCCAAAAATATTGGCCGTACTTTATGGGTACCGGGTACACCGGGAACGGAATAAAAGAACAAAATCAAAACAACCGGCGGCTGAGCGGCAAATAGTGATGCGAACGTGACACGAATAGTCTGGAAAATTTCGCCCCAACCCTGATTTGTAACAATCACCTGTTGCTCACTATGTACTAGAATGTTACACCAACAACTTTAATTAATATTAACTATACATTGTATATAATTTGTATTTTTCCTGTGCTTAATAAAAGCTTTTCTTATAACAGATTTGGCTCAATACAGTTGTTGCTCATCTCCAATCGGGGACACCATATGCCGGCAAATTAATAAAACAAGCAGACTCACAGCCACAACCAACAGCACTAGTCACAACAACGTCTGTCAACAACAAATCTCACACCCATCTTTTTTTAGTTTAACCACAAAATGTTATCAATAAATTAAAGCTTGTTTCAAAAAACGTTTAGAGTGCCGGCAAATTTACGAGATTTTCGGTAAAGCGCCGGAAAATCAAAACAAGTGGAGTAGCAGCCAGTCCCAACCTTCGTTTAATATTTTTAAGGAGAACTGTTGGTAACAACCACACGCCAACTGTCAAACTTGTATCTTGCACCCGTATTTATAGGTTTACACAAGCCCGAGATACAGATACTCTGTTACTCTCAGTCATTCTCCAATTCACCCCCAAAAAATTCTGTTACCTTATTCACCAAATTCTGTTATCCCTAAGATTTATTTTATATTTTGATGTGATGAAATGAGCTTTGGTTTTGTGTTGCAAGTCTTGTTTTAATTCTAATCCTTAAATATTATCTAATCTTAATATATAATTTTTTAAAGTTAAACAAATATTTAAATTTTTGACTGCTTCTATTAATATTTCAAAATTCTGTTAAGATTTCACCACAGGATTTCTGTTACTCTCATTTCCTTAAATTTCTCTCAACTCACTCTCATTTAAGTTCTCTCTCGCTCACTGCTTCTGAAATGGTTTGGACTTGTGCGAGAGCTTTAATATGGGTTCACAAAAGTTTAAGGGCTGTTTTGTAAAACCCATGCAACCTTATGTTTTCAAATATGGGCGCCAAGAACCGATTGTTTACGAGGCGTGCAGATTTTCTCCTTTCGACAGTCGATATATTGCCAACCGCCATATCTAGCGGGGAAATAGCTAAATTGGCAACGCGGCTGGCCACACCGAGTTCCTGGCTTGCAAACATTTTTCTGTGAAATTAACAATTAACAAATTGCAAAAATTCTGATTTTAAAGCATTATTGTTATTGTTGCATTCTGACGGTGATCGATAGCCGCAGGCGAAAGAAATATCGTCTGGAATGAGC
>JAEIHY010019807.1:0-96293 GCA_018904565.1 Drosophila tsacasi
TATCATTAATATCTCATCAGGCCGTGCTACTTACTTTTCAACTGAGCGTTGGTGTGGTCAAGATGCTTCACTTTCAGAGCTTTGTGGAGTCCTGCTCCCAGTTAGTATACTCCACGGAGGCAGGAGAGGTTCTTAAATCCCTGGGGCTCTTTGATTTGGGTAAGAATTAAAACCTTTTATAATTATATTTTATTTTCATAAGTGACTTGTCTTAGATTTGCCGAAGAAACAGGACCTTCTTAAGTCATTACGTTTAATATTGCTGAACAATTGGGTGATCATTGATCATCAGGTGATGTTCTTCTTCAAGATCGTCACCATGCCTGTGCTATACTACACCATGCGACCCTATTTTCAATCAATTTTTGATTGCTATATTGTAAAGGATACCTGTAAAGATGACTCTGAGTACGTCCCCCAAGAAATAACAAAGTTTTACTTATTTTTAAAGTACTCCATTATTTAAAGCTTATCCGGCCATCGTTCCTTATGTTCAGCTAGGAAAATATGAGTTTCCCTCTTATATAATTCGCTTTTTTCTGCTACAATCTGGTCCGCTTTGGTGCTTTTTTGGTAAGTCCTCAAATAAAAAAATTAAAATTTCAAACCTAATTTAAGAAATTTACCCCCCTAGCTGTCTTTGGTTTCAACAGCCTTTTTGTGGTTCTCACCAGGTATGAGTCCGGTCTCATTAAGGTCTTGCGTTTCCTGGTTCAAAACTCCACTTCGGATGTCCTGGTTCCTAAGGATCAAAGAGTTAAGTACCTTCGCTGCTGTGTGAGGCTCTTTTCAAGGATATCAAGGTAGGTTTTCGCCGAATAAGGGAATCCTTTTTGACCACTTTGTCTTCAGTCACCATAGCCAAGTGGAGAATGTCTTCAAGTACATCATCCTGGTTCAGTGCTCTGTCAGTAGTATCTTGATCTGCATGCTGCTCTATAAGATCAGCACAGTTCTGGTGGGTTCCGTAATTAATTCCCGAGTCTTAGGGATATCTTTATATTATATTTATCTTTCCAGGAAGTGGGCTGGGTATGGATGGGTATGATTATGGTTTACTTTGTAACCATTGCTCTGGAGATTAGCTTGTACAACGTGAGTGCCCAGAAGGTAGAGACCCAGGTGAGCTGTTACCTTTTTCTACTTGATTTTCTCTTAAAGAATTCGTGTTTGTTTTTAGAGTGAGCTACTTTTCCAAGACTGGTACAACTGCAGCTGGTATAACGAGTCCAAGGAATTCAAATTTATGATCAAAATGATGCTGCTCTTCACTCGCAAAACCTTTGTTCTCAGCGTTGGGGGGTTTACCAATCTCTCCCACAAGTTTCTGGTTCAGGTAACATTCTTAAGGAAAGGAACTGGCGAGGATTATTAACATTCCCATTTGTGTAATAATAGGTCTTTCGGCTGAGCGCCAACTTCTTTCTGCTGCTGCGAAACATGAACAACAAATAGGAGTTTTTACAAAATGACAACGTTGGAAAAGTTATATTTTGAAGGGAAACTTTTTAAGCGACTTACACACAAAGATACATGGTAATTGTAATTGGCACATTAAACGTAGATGACAAATATGTTAAGGTATAAAAGTATAGAATAGATTTCAGGTGGAGCTATGGCAGAGATAGATAGAGATATGCAATTGGTTTAACGGATTACATTGGAGTACAAGGTGTCATCGTGGCTCTTTAACATATAATACAGTCCATGGCTGGTGGCTTGAAACTAACTGGAAAATCTCAGTTGGCAGTTGAATCGTTATAGTATCATTTATATGGCATTCTTCTGGAGGCGAACAATGATTATGTTGCTCGGGGTTTTAGTTTTCATCTTTCGGGGGAACCTTGTCTTGTCACTAAACAAAATATTTCGGCTAAGGCACTAAAATTACATAATTTCATTCAACGGCTACGTGCTATCATAAATCTGATTTGTTCGTCTCGTTCTCGGTCTCTTCCTCGTACTTAGTGTTAATTGAAGTAGTTGTTATTGGTAGTGGATCTTCTGCTTCCGGATCCCTACGGTTCCAGACGATTGCGACTGAAGCACTTGTCCGGCAGGGACTTGGAAATGATACCAATATTGTTCACCTCGTTGGAGAGCTCCTTCAGCTCGGCATCGTACTTGTCGATCAGATTCTTCTGAATGGTGCGCTGATCCCGATACTTTTCGATGCGTCCCGTCAGATTGACGCGATTGATCTCACCCTCGACGGTGGCCAGGCGGTTCTCTGCGGGATTAGTCGCTTGTTAGAAAGCCATGCTATGACCAAGGAATCGTCTCTGAAACCTACCTAACTTATCCAAATCTCCCGTGTTGATGTCCTTCAGATTCTCCAGCTCATCCTTGATGGCCGCCAGCTCGGTATTGGCCTTCTCGATCTGCTTCTGTGCATCCTCGGTGTCGGCTCGGGCCCTTCCCACCTTGCGCTTGGCATCGTCTACCAGATTGTCGTCCTTGGTGGAACTCTCCTCCAGCTTGAAAATGTCCATCTCGGTGAGCTTCACCCGGTGGTTGAGTTGATCGGCCTCGTCACGCAGGTTCCTGGCCGCCACCTTGGTCTCGTTGGCCTTGCGGCGGATAAGCTCGGCATCCTATCGAGAAAGAAGGTTGCTGTAGAATCCAAAAAATACCCTAAAGAGATGAGCCCGAAACCCACCTTTGAGGCCTGCTCCGCGTACTTCATCTGCGCCTCCTGGGCGTTTTTCTTGGCCTCGTTGGCATTCTTATTGGCTCCGGCCAGGGCATCCTCCGCCTGTCCGATCAGGCTGTCTGCATTTTGGATCTCCATCTCGATATTGGGCACAGTCTGCAGGGCCTGGGCGGCAGTTTCCGAGGAGCGCTGAACCTCCGACTGGAAGCCGGCCAGCTTGTTGTAGGTATTGTTGGCCTCCTTGAGGGTATTGTCGCCCTGCTCCACCGCCTTGGTAGCCTTGTCGTGGGCGGCCTTGGCCCGCTCCAGCAGCTCAATGTCCTCCTGCTGTTGCTGGTCGGCTCTGGAGGGGGAAATGGGAAATGGAAAGGTAAGCAAGAACTTTCAGGGCTGAACCCAGGAGACCTCACCTCTTCAGCAGCGTTTCCGTCAGCTCGCGCTCGGTTTCGAAGTCAGCGAAAATCTCGCCATTGTTGTTGGAGAGCTCGTTGATCTGCTTGAGCAGCTCGTCCGCCCGCTCGTTGGCCTCCGCGGCTTCCTTCTTCAGCTGGTTGATGTCGATGACCGGCTGCGTCTGACGGGTTACGTCGTTCAGCAGGGTCAGGGCGTTATCGTACACCTCGTTGGCCTTGCGCAGCGCCTCCTTGGAGGTCTGGGCCATGATGCCCGCCTGTTGCTTCACCTGGCTCAGCTCCAGACCGATATCGGAGCGCAGCTCAACGGCGATTTTCTGCTGCAGGTCGATGGCACTCTTGGCCAGCTGATGGGCCTTCTCCACGGCGTCCTTGGCGTCCTTGGCGTTCTTCAGGTCGAACTGAGCCTCGGACTCCAGCTTATCGGCCAGGGCACGCGCCTCGCGCGAAATGTCCGAGATCTGCTCCGACTGCTGGCCAAACTCGACGGACTTCTCCTTGGCGCGGGCCAGGGCCTGGGCTCCCTCGTCGTTGAGCAGATCGAGGGCATCCTGCAGCTCCTTCTTGGCATTCTCGGTGATCTGGTTGAGGATGGTGTAGTTGTGGCGCGCCTTATCGATCTCGGCATTGGCCTCATCCTGCAGCTTCTCCGCACTCTGCAGGTGCTCCCGGACGCTGTCCAGTTTCTTGTGCAGATCGTGAATCACCTCGGCATAGGTCTGGCCGCCCTCGCCGGAGTTGTCGCTCGCATCCTGGGCCAGCACGGCCACCTTTTCCTGAACCGCCTTCAGCTTGGCCTCGAACTCCTCGTCGTTGGTCACTGGGGTGCGGGCTATCTCGTCGAGGGTCTGGCTGAGGTTGGCTAGCTTGGCGCGATGCAGATCGGCGGCTTCCTGGACCAGGTTGTAACAGTTGGGACAGTCGATGCAGCCCCGGTGGCGATCGTACTTGTTCTCCTTGCACCGGTCGCAGCGGCGTCCCTCGACATTGTCGTTGCAGGGGCACTGACCGTTCTGATCGCACTGGAAGCCCTTGGAGCCGCTCTCGTCACAGTCGCATGGCTGGCAGCCTTCGTTGGAGAAGCCGTAGAAGTAGTTGGCGCACTGGTCGCAACGCTGGCCCACCACGCCGGGGCGGCAGTGGCACTGGCCGGTGTAGCGGTCACAGGTGGCGTTGTAGCTGCCCACCGGGTCGCACAGGCAGTTCTCGCATCCGTTTCCGGACCGGATGTTGAAGTACCCCGGCTGACACTCACCGCAGTCCCTGCCGATCACATTAGGCTTGCACTGGCACTGGCCCGTCACCTGGTCGCAGCGCGTGATGCTCTGCTCGTCCTGCTCCGTTCCAGCCTCGTAGCAGCTGCAGCGATCGCAGCGTCCGTGGGGCAGAGCCAGGGGATCGCCGAAGTGCCCGGCCAGACACTGGTCGCAGTGCTCGCCGGCCGTGTTGTGGATGCACTTGAGGCACTCGCCCGTCGTCCTGTTGCAGTTGCCCACGGCATTGGGATCCACATTGCCGTTGCAGTCGCAGCTTGTACAGGTCTGCACGGAGCCCAGCAGTCCGGTGGGATCCCCGAAGAAGCCATCGCTGCACTGCTCGCACCGAGAGCCGAAGTAACCCACCGGGCACTCCGTGCAGATGACGGTGTCGCCGTTGATCTGCAGGCAGGCGCCGTCGTTGGGACAGGGACACCGCTTGCAGTCGTTGGGAGTGCCTCCCAAGGCGTTGCCGTAGAAGCCCTTGGCGCACTGGTCGCAGTTGTCGCCGTGGGTGTTGTGCTGGCAGATGCACCTACCCGTCTCCGAGTCACAGATGTCCGCGTGGCCGTGGCAGTCGCAGGGGATGCAGGGCATGAAGGGACCGCCGAGGGCGGGACTGTGCCGGTAGCCGGGAGCGCAGGACTCGCAGAACTGGCCGAGGTATCCCTCCGGACAGGTGCACTGCTCGATCCAGGTGGCCGGATGTCCGGCAGCGCCTCGATGTGCCGTCTGGAGCTCGACATCGTCTAGGATGGCCTCACCCTGCACTGAGTAGGTGGCTCGGATCTTAATGGCCGTCAGATTGGACAGGATCGAGAGGAAGCCTCGCGCCGACTGGCTAGGCTGCCACTGGTAGTCGTGGTGCTCGTGCAGACGGAACTTGTACTCCTTGACGCCCTGATCCGGTATGCCGTTGCCCTGCGCGAAGATTGGCAGCGAGATTTTGCTGCCGGCGCCCTCCAGGATCACATCGCTGGCGCTGGTGCTGGCCACCTGACCCACTAGCTGAAGCTTGAACTTCAAATCCCGGTTGTAGGAGGCTCGCTGATCGCCGAGGAAGCGATCCGGCGCCTGGAAGTACACGTGCTCGTTGCCCTGGGCCGTGGTGCCAATGCTGCGACTGTACTGGTTGTATTTGATGTCGACCTCGCGCTGGTTCAGGTCGATGGCCGTCCAGCGTTCCTTGAACTTGTTGAAGTTGGAGGCGACCGAGACGATGGAGTAGCCGGGAGCCGTCTGGCACTCGGAGGTGTGACCATAGCAGAAGCAGGGCGTGCAGCCGAAGCGGTTGATTTTGTCCAGATTAAAGAATCCAGGCTTGCATCTAGTGATGAGGGAGAAATTCAAGATTAGCGAGGGTTTTAGGTGGTATCCTCGACTGAGATTACTCACTCATTGCAGCGCCTGCCCTCCACGTTCTCCTTGCAGTAGCAGATGCCGCTCTCGGCGTCGCAGGCGGGTGTGTTCTCGTGGGATCCGCGACCATCGCAGCCGCATGGCTGGCATCCATGGGGTCCGAACTGGTAGTAGTTGTTGTCGCAGCGGTCGCACTTGTCGCCGGTGACACCGGGCTTGCACTGGCACTTGCCGTGGCTGTTGCACTGCAGCGACCGGGAGCCCACAGGATCGCAGCCGCAGTTGATGCAGTAGCCGTCGTCGCGCATGTAGAAGTTCTCCTTGCAGCGCTCACAGTTGGGCCCGTCTCGGTTCTCCCGGCAGTCCAGGCAGTGACCGCCGTGTCCCGTCAGGTTGAAGAGATGGGCGTCGAAGAAGCACTTGTCTGCGAGGCCATTGCAGTTGCAAGCTATGGAGAGGGATATTTTGTAATCAGAATATCCTTGGGATGTCATAGTGCTTGATGTACAGTTAACGAGATACCACAGTGGAGCTCCCGACCCTATGAGATTCGTTTCGAGGCTGTAGTCACTGGACCAGGCCTGGACACAGGCCAAAGGAAAGGCCAGAAAGAAGACCGCGGGCGTGAAAGGCACAAACATGACTGATCTGATGGTCATCTTCCGCTCAACTTAGGCTGGCTAACGGCAAACTGGTCTGTCCTTATATGGAGACTCCACACACGGGAGTACGAAACGGAGTTGATCATTATATTTATATGAAGAAATAGAGCCCAACTAGAGCATGTCCCACTGTGGCAACCTGTTTTCCTGCCAATGATGAATGTTCCATTGCTCCTACCTTTGCACTCGTTGACTTCCGTCGAGGTGGCCCTCTTCCACTTGACGTCGTTGTAGAGCGGCAGGCAGCGGTCGCAGTCGGGGCCGTCGGTGTTGTGGCGGCACTCGCAGACCAGGGTCCGCTCCCCGTGCATTCCCGTGCTGGCGACGCACTTGCTCGCATGGCCGTTGCACTTGCAGCGCGCTCCCACGGCTATGTCGGAGATGGCATAGAAGTAGGACTTGAGCACCTGGGCATCGCCGAAGAGCTCGTCGCCGAAGGTGTTCAGGCGATCCAGGGTGATTCGGATATCGGTGGCCGTGACCCAATCTTGCAGCTCCAAACTGCGCTCGAAGTTGATGCCACTGGGACGACCCTCCAGCGTGGAGAAGGCAATCTCACCGTCCCTCAGCGGGGAGATGTCACTGTACTCACTGGTACACAGGGCATGGGCCTCGCCCTCGCCCTTGCGAATGGCCCGGGAGTCGGGCAGGAAGTAGGTGTCCCGACAGGTGGCACTGTAGAACTGGTACGGGATCCAGGGACCGTTCTCCGAGGTCCTCTTGTAGATCGTAAAGGACTCGGGACGTGGCGAGCGGAAGAGTATCCTCACATACGTGATGTCATAGGATTTTCCTGGGGTTTAAAATGTTATTTCAATATTTACTAACTTTTAACTAGTTATATTTACTCACTTAGGTGAATGGTCAGATTCACATAGTTTGGATGTTGGATGCCCTCGAACATGGTCTCCGACTGCCACCAGGTTGGGTTCTGCGGATCGTGCAAGTCCGTCAGGAAAGAGGGATTGTGATCCTCGTATCTGGGAGAGACAAGGTACATTTTAGAAAGGGATTCCTGGGGCCTTACAAGGTGACTCACTTGCAAAACTCGCAGTTTTTGTGATTTTGATTCATGGTTTGTATGCAGAAGTGATTATCCTGCTGCTCACCACAGGTATTCGTTGACTCAATTTGCAGTTGATAGGCAGCGTTGATGAACTCGGGCAGACATTTCTAATCGAAGGATAATTTATAAAGAAGGTAACTTATTTAAGACATGATTTTACAAAAAAATAATGTGACAAAATATTTAAGTTTAAGCTTAAGAACTATAGTATGTAGTTTAAAGGTATATTACAATATTAACTTATCACAGAAAGGCTTCAAAAATGTATATATTTTTTTGTAATTGTGGTTAAAGTATGAACTTTAATTTAAAGTAAATATTTTTTTAAACGATAAGATGGTGAATCATTCATTCATAGTAGTCAGGTTACTATTTGATAAAGAAAACCATTTAAAATAGTAAATAAAAAATAGTTGAACAATAATGCTCTGCTGAAGTCTTCACAGTACTATTTTGTTTAGTTTTCTTCAAAACTAATTTGCTTATTTTTCTGCTGACAAAACGTAATGGGCAAGCACTCAAGCCGTAAATTAATGGTTCTCACAACTCCAGCTAATTTTTTCCTATTCCCCGAACTGTCGCTTTATTGCTCAATTAGTTTGTATCTGCCTCTCGAATTGAACGAAGCTGAAGCTCATTTAAATTCATCTCAATTGGCTTGTGGACAAACAATCGGAGTGACGACTGGTTCCGGCTATGCCTCTGCTCCGCCTCCTCCTCCTTACCTGCGGTCTGCCGTACGGATCGTAGCATTCCAGGGCCGGCATAAAGGTGGTGCCGCGCAGCTCGTGGCCACCGGCGGAGTTAATGGGCGGCCGCTGGGCGCCGTGGACAGGGTTGGACCAGGTGCAGCTGGCGATTAGGACGCCGGCGAGCAGCAGGCGCGCCGTGGAGGAGCCACTGGGGCTCCACCGGCTGCGCTTCATGGTTACGGCTTTGGTTGGTTGGTTTCCGGGAACACGGGCTTACTGGCTACAGGTGGATGGCACTGGGATGCGGAACTGTGCTCCGAATGGTGGTTGGTCTTCTAGGTGGGCTTTTGTCGTGGTTGTCGTCCGGACTTGGTTCAAATCATTACGGAGAATCTTACCTATTGGTGGTGCCTGAGCGACCTCATATGCTGAAAGAACAGAGGAGGTTGTTTTATAGCAGAATTAAGAAACTATGATAAAATTGACATTCCGTATGATCACCAGATAGTTGTATGAAGTTTTTACATTTTAAAACCTTTATAGTTCCCCTGTTACGTTTTATTAATTAAAATTACTCTGAAGAACTTGAGAAAACTGTGAGAAGTTTCCCTCAAGAAAAAGCTAAAAACCATATTTAAATGCATGAAAATGAATAACAATTAAATGTGACTACATTTTACTCTACATTAGTTTTCTTTACTGCTGTGAATCAGAAACAGATTAGAATCACATCCATGAGTCCGAAAGCAACGCCCGAACATGTGTGCCACACATTGTGGGCGACGGAGAGGAAGAGCAATTTTTAATTAGTTCGCCGGGCAAATGCCTCAAAAAATAAACTTTAGTGGCCCCGGCCAGCTCAAGCAATGAGTACATTCGGTTTGTTTTTTGGGTAAACAAAACGAAAACTCGAAGGCAAAAACTGCAAATGAAAATTTCAAACAACCAGTAGAGAGACATAAATAAAGTCTCGCTGGAAATGAGCTCCGCCAGAAAGTGTATAATGTGTATGTACATACAATGTGTATTCGGGAACTCGAAGTAATTCCATGCGATGATTTCATCTACTCCGCTATGCTAGTTCTCATTTTTCTCTAGCTGCAATTAATACTAATAATAATGAGGGGAAGTCCTAGCACATGTACATCGCTGCGTTTTCACTTGTTGCAGTGGAATCTAGCCAAGGTTGGATTCATTTAGGATCTGCCTAGTCTTCAGATCTCAAATCACATTCTTTTTTAAGAATTTAGCTGAGCAGAGAGGCACTAATTAGCAAATATTTGCAACAGCACTAGCTGGAGGATGATATCACTTCTAAAGTAAGGAATGCCTTTTGAAAATAGCTTATACCGAACCGTATTTCATTTCATGGTTTAGAAATTAGTCTTGAAAAAAGGCAAATGATGTGTAAATGCATTAAAACTCTCTAAGAAAATATAAATTCAATTATCTTAAATTTGTATTTAAATAACTTTGAGTGAGAAAAAACCATGCTGTCACATGACACTGCATCTTGTCAGCTGAAAACATCCTCGGAAAACCATCTGAAACTGGCTTTCCCTTCCAGATAATTCCAGTTCTCATTGACGCGGATGGGAGATAGAGCTTCAGAAGACAAACTCCTCTGGCATTTCATTCACTGCTGTCATTCCCGATGTGAATTCAAAATTAAATTCCTGGAAAGACGGCCGCTGTTCTCGTTCTATTCCAAAAGCTATGTTATATCAGCTCGGCACGAAATCACTGTCCCGGATCAGGGTTTCGTAATATTTATATTCACTCACACGCAAGTTCTAATTATAAGTATGTTTTTATCAATGGATCTCATTTACTTCCTTTCCCGTTTTTCGGTTTTTTCTTTTCGTAGGCTTATCAGGCGAGGCTTTATTTTGGATTTGGATTCGGATTCGGACTCTAGAGATCGGGACCCGGCTCTGTTGTCAGGCTGAGCTGATTGGTGAACCCTTTGCGGAGAGAGTTCAGCGGAGGTCACACTGATACTACAGGCATACAGGCACATATAAACACACACTATACACACATAACGAACATCCGCTCCATTCAGATTCGAGATTCTCGCGCTGGGTCTTGAGCCGTTCCGCGAGATACGCGCCTATGAACACGAACACGAGTTCCTTTGGCGATAAGAATTTGGGGCTACGAACTAGCGGGTCGCATAGCCTGATATCGGACACTCTACTCTATATACACACTATATGCCACACTGTATATAGAGAGTCTTCGCTACGAACTGCGTTTTTGTTTGCACCTTTTTGGTTTGTATCTTTATTGCGGCGTTTGTTTTTATCCACTGCTTCTCACTTCAGACACACTCACTGACACGGGCCGCAGGTAGAAGGGAAATCGGAGGAAAGCACTCGAAATCGCACTCAAAGATACTCAGGCACTGAGATAGGCAGATAGCCAGATAGCCAGATACTTTTACGAACTCCGTTTTGTGCGAGTATCTCGCGGATGCACACAGGGCGCAGCAGCAACTGCGTTATTTTCGTTTATTTATCGGCTATTTATATGGTAGATACATTTTCCGCTGCTACAACCTCCGCCAACACATGGTGCACTTTTCGGCCACTTTTTCCAAAATTTACATATATTTTCCACCAAATCGTAGGACTTGCACTGTCTTGGGGTTCGCCGTTCCACCGCAGTGCACAAGTTTCGGTCAGTATTTTTATGCTGACTGCCTCGTTTTACCCGCTGCACTGTGTAATTGTATCGGGCTGGCGAAGGCGAAGGCGAAGAACCTCGCGAGTAAACACACGGGCCAGATACTTTTTATCTGCGGGGGTTTTTTTCTTCTTTGAAAGGAAAAAAAAGAGGTGACCCGAGACCCGAGACAACTTGAGACAACCGAGACTCCACCAACTGCACCACACTCGAGTGGCGGCCACTTACTTCGCCGCTCCGCAGACACAGGCAACCGCTAACGAGGACGTCCAATGCTCAACTGACTCTCGAGTCGAGACTCAAGACTCTCGAGGAATTCGAAGCCAGCCGATCCGACGCGATCCGTTGCACAGTCGAGCAAAAGATGTTTTTGTATTCAAAGAACCTTTACCTTATGATTTCTGATTTAATTTTTTCAATAGACACAGACACATTTTTTTAAAGATTATTAACGCAATAAATTTAAAAAAGTATGTTCTAAAAGTGTAATTTATTTTCGGAATTAAAAAAAGGTCTTTATTGAACTTCCTTAAGATAAGAGAACTTCTAATTAAAATATTTAAATAAAACTCTTTGTAAAACATATCAATAAAATCATTATTACATTAAAGAATGTCTGTTTCTACAAAGGCATATTTCCTTAAACTGTTTTGTAAATGAAATAGAAAGATTACTAAAATGTTTACACATCTCTTGTTTATTTTATGTCTTGATTCCTTTTTCCCGAATATTTTTTTTTAATTCATTAAAGAAATTTTAAAAATATCACAGAATATAATTTAATTTCTTTCTCAAAAATATATAATTTTTAATGACTTTAAATACATTTAGAACCACTGTCCGATGGCTGCGTCTTCGCTCCCAAATCCCTCTCATTCTTTTTTTGAGTGAAACTCACAGCCGAATCTCCGCTGCGTATCTGTTGTATCTGCCACTCTCTGGGTCTGGTTGGGATACTATATGTACTCTGGAGTTGGACCAAGCCAGAGAACTCCAACTAATCCCCTCTGGAGTACGCGGTTTAATTACCCGGCCAAATACCACTATAACTCATATTTCATTTGCCGCATTCCACTTAATTTCTCATTTTTCGTCTGGCAAATATTTGAACAGCTCGCTCAGCTCTTCCAAGATTCTGTCTAGATCTGCCTCGGAAGCTGCTCTCTGCTCCACTTTCCGCCTTACTTTGTAGTTTTTGGAGTTAGCAGGTTATCGCTGGTTCCAGCTGATAAGGAGGCAATTGTACGACAGTCGTCGCCGCACTTTCGGTTTCATTGAAAATAAATCTATGCTCGGGGGACTGCAGCCGGGAAATATGAATTTGTAGAATGCGCCAGCAGGATTCTATTATTTTCCGAGGATATGATTTAATTTTATTAATTTAACTATATATATATATTTTAATATAATCTCATTCATGCCTTTGGGATGTTTTAAATAGTCATACATCTTTAACACTTCAAAATCGTTGAAAACAGAGTTTAAGTGAATATATGCTATATGCAATATATATTTATTAATTACAGTCTTACAATTACTGTCAAATCTCAAAGTATAATAAAATAATTAATTTACGCAAAGTAACTGCTGTCATTAATCACACCAAATAGCATAATTACATTTTATAAAAAAGCAACTAAACTGAAACTAAGTTACACAATAATAGCATGAAGCCCTAGGTCGCTCTGTCTTAAACTATTTTAATAAATAAATTATATTCGTTGTTACAATACAAAATAATAATAATTAATTAACTCACATCCCCGTAATACCACGTATTAAGAAAACACTAAAAGCTCGTGCAATTATAGAGTTTATTTATAATTCCTTAGGGAAGTAAACAGATTTATCTAATGTTATTTTGTTATTTTCATAGATGACTGACTAGAAGATTTACCAAAAAGCTGAAGAATGAGATTTAAGCCAAGTTAGTTAGTTGGAGTAGGATTAGGAGGAATGCTAGTTTATTGAATTAAGAAGACAATCTGGCGTTGACGGCACTTCTCCGAGGAATCAGCACTTACTTCTCCGGCTCATCCTCGATGCTAACTTTGATTATGTTGACCGTGGGCCCCTGGGACGAGGAGCTGGCCCCGGGCTCGGGCAGTCCGTTCTCCGGAGTGGCGGCAGCTGCAGCAGCTTCCACGATGCACTCATCGCTGCCGGTGGTGCTGATGGTGATGGTGGGTATGTTGTCTGACCAAATGGAGCTCTGCGAGTCCTGTCGCATGGTGCGGCGTCGCTGCGAGGCGCTGCGCTTGGGAAAGGTGATGGGACCAGGCATGTCCAGTTCCTCTAGGTCGTCCATGGTGGCTGTGGGAGCCGTGGCCGACGATGGCGGTTTTGGTGGCTTCGGTGGCTTCGATGGAGGCCGCGACGACGAGGAGGCGCTGCTGCTACCAAAGTGCAGAGGAGCACTGGGCGTCGGGGACTCCGGCTCCGGTGTGGGCGGCATCTCCAGGGCGGTCGAACTGGACACACTCGACAATACTGAGGGCGGCGGCGGCGGGGTGTACGCCAGGTAGGTGGGCGTGGTGGGACCCGGAGACTCATCCGAGCCCTGCTCCACGTCGTCCTTTTTGAGGTTGACCGCCTCGCGAACCAGGGCCAGCAGATTACCGATCTTCTTGCGTCCCTGGCGGGAGAGAACCGACAACTGGCGCTGGTGGTGGCCCTGACTCTGACCCTGGCTGGGAGTGGGCGAAGGCGTGGGCGAGGGGGAGGGTTCCGGCTCCGACTCTGCCCCCGGTGTGGCGGGCACTTCAGAGCTTCTTTCCACACTGCGCTCATCGAACTTAAACACTTCGGGCTCTGGCTTGGCCACCGCATTGTTTGACTTGAATCGGTGCTTGCGGAACTTGAACTTGCCCAGACCGATGGCCTCCAGGCCTCCTCCTCCAGCTCCACTCTCCTTGGGAGCGGGCTTATCCTCCACCTCCTGCGGCGGCCGCTTCTCGTCGACTATTTGGAATTTGCTCTTGGCCAGCGTAGGCGGCGTTTCGGGTGTGGCTTCTTCCGGTGTCTGTTGCTCTTTCGGCGAGTCGTCGACTGTCGTGGGCGTCGGTGGGAGGTCCTTGTCCGGGGTGGTGGGCTCCTCGCCGTGTCGCAGCAGCAGGCTGGCGCGGCGTTCGCTGACAATCCTTGAGTTTTTATCCGGATCATGTTCATTGTCCTTGGGCGATTCGTACGGCGGCGGTTGCTGCGGCTGCTGCTTGTGTCTGGTGTCCTTTTTCTCTTTCATGCTGCCGCGGTCCTTGCGCTCGGATTTCTCCACTTTGAAGCGGCTTTTGGGGTGGGGTTCCTTTACAGGAAAGTTGCTGGAGCCACCGCCGCCTCCGGTTCCGCTGGTTCCCGCCACAATGGAGCCGGCGCGTGCCCGCTCCTGCTTGGCTATCTGTACGATGTCTACCAGGGAGGGCTTCCTTGTGCGACGAATTTGCTGCAATCGCGACAGACCGAATCTCTTGTCCTTGGCCTCCTCGTCGTGGGGCAGCGAGTCCTGGTGCTCCGTGTCCGTGTCGTCGTCATCGCGTCGCACAAAGGAGTCCTCGTCCGAGGTGGCGGAGCCCTTGCGCAGGGCCTTCTTCATGATGCGAGAGATTAGCTCTGGGCAAGAGGACAAAAGATGATTTGTGGACTCGCGGACCAGGGCTTCCTGGGCTTACCTTTTCTCGCCTGGTTCTTGTACTCCTCCGTATCAAAGTCCGGTGGCTGGGTGGGCGTCACTGGCGAGGATGCTTCTAGGACTTTCCGCCAGCGATTCGTGAGCGTGGTGGCTGTGGGCTCGGCTTGCTTCACCTCCGGCACCTTGAAGATCTTCTTGCGCTCCTCCTCGCGCTCCTTCTGCAGTTGTGTCCGCAGATCCTGGTTGGCCTCACGCAGGGCGCCCGTCAAGGATACCAAATAGTAGATGATGAGAATGAGTAGCAGGAGCAGGGGGATCACTGTGCTCGAAGAGGTCAGGTAGTCCAGGGGTTCGTGGAGTTGTCTAGGAAATATTTATTATTATAATTATTATGTCCTTTGACTTATTCCTGCATCTCACTTTGGCAGCGCGTTCCTCGTCGTGTTGGTTATAAACTCCGCTATCCGGTTGTACTCCGAGAAGGGTCCACAATGCCAGGAGGGACGCAGCCAGACAATGGCATAGCCCACGGGGAGCACACAGAGGAACAGCATGGTCAGCAGCAGCGACAGGTAGAAGTTGTTGGACTTGGAGGCCCTGCAGGGATTTCAGAATACAGATTAGCCCGTCACCAGTTGGAGGAAACAACCAAGACCACTCACTTGAACACCACCTCGTGCGGCACATTGCAGGTGAGCACTATCCAGGAGCGGAAGTACATCATGATCATCAATTTGACCAGGTTGATGAGGACCAAGCCCGGCGAGAAGAAGATGCCCATCCACACCTGTCCCTGGTTATTAATCAACGTCAGGATGTTCTCGGCTATCTTGAAGTCGCCATACTGCGGCATAAACGAAACAAAGCCTCGCATTAGTCAAGGTCTACGGCCCACGACGGGGGGAAGTCTCTCACCTGCGGAAAGGTCTTCTCCATGTCCCAGCACCAGTTCTGATTGACATACCGCACGAACAGGGCGCGCAGGAAGTCGATGCACAGCGGCGCCACAATGGACATTAGCTTTTCGGGGGAGAGGGAACAGAGATGAAATTGGGGGCTTATTGTGCTTTGTAATGAACTCGGAAGATGCTGGATGATGGTTGCTTAAAAGTGGCCCCACGTAACCCAGGTCGCTGCATCTCGTCGTCCGTCATCTTGTCCTGCCTTGACTCCTGATGCCTGATTTCCTCTGTGGTCCTGTGGCCCCGAATTCATGCACGAACACGTGCCCCAACTTTGAATCGAACACCGAACGAGGTGCGGATGCCGAGGTAACCGAAACCGCACACGACCAGAACCAATTTCCCCATCGAGAGGGCATTTTGTTATGCGTACGGCATAAATGCGTTTAAGTCCCGGTCCGTAACTTGCCTAATTTATGTGCTTAAATCGTTTAATACAGATTACGTACGCCATGTCGGGGGCATAATCAAATTGGGAGCGAGACCCATGTCTTTTTTTGGGCCTTACACGAATGTCGGACAAATGTTAAGTACGGAATAAAAGGGCAAAGTAATCCCGGGATTGAGATGCGTCTACTTCTACTGCCCACATTGGGGTTATTGACTGGTGTTCCTGTCCTCATCTTAACTCCAGACTGACCTTGAAAACTTTAGCGATTCCCACAATTTGTTTACGATAAAAGGAAGCAGAGGAAGAGACAGCTCCCAGCAGCCCAATGGGATGCCAATCGACACTCGTCGTGGCAAATGGCCAAATAAAAGTTGGCATTCGAGGGCCAAAGTTCACAATCATGCTTAGGGCTTATGTAAATTTTCAACTACGAACTGCGGGGGGTTGGAAATCGAAATCTAAAATCCGAAATTCGAAGCGTACCCCCCCGTCACAAGTCACAAGTTCCTGTTCCGTCTCCTCCGGCTCCCAGCTGCGTTCTGTATCAATGGGACAACGCCACGGAGGAGGAGGACTCCCGAGAGCGATTATTATGATAAAATGCTTGCGTTTCGCCTCCATTTCGCCTTTTCTCCTCCGAATCGTTTTGGCCTTTTAAGTCAAGTAGATTTTGAAGCGCAGGAATATGATTTTTCAAATCCCCATGACCCAAAAGCAAACCGAAACGCAGAAAACAGAAGAAGACAAAGCAGCGGAAGACAAATTTTGCGTTAAATTTTCCGGATAATTTAGCTAAACGGGATTTCACGCCCAGAACGCTCTCCCTTTGAGTTCAATCATATTTAAGGCTAAATAGATTTTGATACAGCAGCAACTGTGCCTCCGAGAACTGGGAGTTGGGAGCTGGGAGCTGGGAGCTTGGAACTGGGAGCAAGCTTCCCTGGGAAATTGATAGCAGCTCATGGTGATAAATTTGCTTTTAAACTGCGGCAACTTTCGGGAGTGGCAGCTGGAGCAGCTCCCCTTATTGGCACACAATTCAGCATTTGAGCACTGGGAAAAAATAATTTTGACTAGAAGTGGGGCCGTTTAACATACATTTAAAATTTGCTTAAACTTTAACTTTCTTCTCCTTGTTTTATTATTAATTAATTTAGAATTTAATGTCGATTCTATGTATATAGTTACTAAATATGACTTTTCCCAATTACTGGCTTTTTGGCCCATTTATAACCCTTATTAATATCTATAATATCCTCACTATTTAGGAGATATTTACATATGATAATTTGTTGGTCAAATCAAAGCTTAAAAAGTGTAAGTAAATAATGAATAAATTTGAATTCGGAAACCATTTCGGTTAGTTTTTTATTTTAGTTTGAAGGACCATAAGTAAGTGCCTAATAGCATGCTATTAAAAGCTAGAAGAACACAATTCTACGGTTGGTTGTTGGTTTTTTACGATATAATATTTTATAGCATACTTTTGGACATATTGTCTGATGATTTGTATTTGATTTACGGTCTAAAGAAGGAAGCACTCATATGAATTACTTAATTTTTTTACTCAAACCTAATGATTATGTTTGAAGATCAACGAAAAAAATCTAAATATAATCATTACCATTTGATTTTTTATAATATAACTTATAATGATTACGGTCCCTGCTCATAACTAATTTCCTTTTCATTTAATTCAGTCAGATGTAAAATAAACAAATAAATAATTTTAATTGTTAAGGTTACAATTTTATTATTCTCTGTGTACTCACCCCGTCGAAGACGATGACTTTCGACAGCTCCTGGCCCAGCGAGGTCTCCCAGCACATGGTCGTCAGATTGGTTTGTATTTGCTTAATCGCCAGCTGCACCTCCCGGAGTCGCTTCTGCTTCCGCTCCAGCCGCGTGAGCTTCACGGTGGTTAGCTGCTTGCTGTCGGCACTTTGGGTTGAGCCACCGGAATCCGGGCTGTCGGTGGTGCTGAAGCCCGTGCCGAAGATGTCGTCGCGGCTGGGACACACGGTTATGATGCAAGTTTCCAGGTGCTCGCCGTCTTCGGTGTCGTAGTAGACGGTGCTGCCAATCTCGGCTATGTCCCCGTAGCCGATGAAGTACGGCGTCTTGCCATCGCGATCCGTGAAGGCGAAATCCTCATCGTCGGTCGGGGTTGAACTGCTGCTACTGCTACTGCCGTAGCCGCTGGTGCTGCTCTCCGGTGTCGTCGACTCGCTGCCACTCTCCGTGGTCGATGTGTAATCCCCGGTGGAGCTCTGTAGCTGCTCCGGCGTCGTGGTTCGGAATCTTCTCCTGGGTCTTCGAGTGGTGGTAGTTGTCGTGGTGGAACTCGTTGTGGTTCGGCGGGCAAACGGCCTAACGAGATTCTCCCACTCCTCTTTCGAGATAATTCTGTGAGTCAGTCTCCTTGTCGTTGTTGTGCTCGGCGTAGTTGGTCTGTAGGGTGGCCAATAGACTGGCCACCGGCTGGGCGGTGGTGCATTCACAGCATCCGTAGTTCGGCCAGATTGGGCAACACCACCGGTGACAGCGGTGTCGGTGCGATGGCGCCTACTGTACTTACTCGTCCGCCAAATGGGCGGATCGTCCAATGCTCGTTTCCGGCGAGTCTTGTTCTCCTCCACCTCGTCCACCTGCTCCAAGACCTTGGCCAGCGGATCGTCCGCCTGCTCGGTGGTGTCCTGGTCATCAAAATCACTGATTTCTGGTCCCGCTGATGGATCCGCTGAGTAGTCCGTGTAATCGGAATAGCTGTTGTTGTTCTCGGGAGCATCTGAAGAGGCGGAGACCTCGCCATAGTCGTAGGAGCCCTCATCTTCGTCGGTGGTGTAGAAGTTATCCTCATCGGATTTGGGTGCCTCCGTTGTTGTGGTTGTTGTAGGTTTTGTGATGTTCACAGGTGGTACAGTGGAGGAATTTTTGGGTGTTTCTACTGTACTTGAAGTGGCTTCAGGAGTTGCTTTATTTGTTGTGAATTTTTGACTTCCTTTATTAGTTGTTTCCTCGGAAGTTGTGGACTTTGTTGCTTTATTAGTGGTTGTCTCGGGAGTAACTATATTAGTTGTTGAGGACTTGGAAGTTTCCATAATTGTGGTCGGTGGACTTGTTAATAGAGTGGATGTGGTGGATGCTTCAGTTTTCCTGGGCGTTGTCCTCTCAGTCGTTGTTGTAGCTTCCGTGGATGTCGTCGTCGAGGGCGGCAAAGTGGTCCAAGGCGACGTAGTGGTCGTAGTTGTCGCCTCTGTTGTAGTCCAAGTAACCGAACTCGTTGTCAGCGTTGTCGTGGGTAAAGTGGTGGGCAGCGGACTGGTGCTTGGCGGCACCATTGATGGCGTTGTCAGGTTGAGGAGCATCAGGGTGGTGGCCAGGTGCTTCGCAGTGATAAAGGTGCGCCTGGGCTTTGAGCATTTCACAGTAATGTTGTAGCACTTGAGGCGCTGCAGGGTATCGGAGATTACGGCTGCAGCGGCTGCCGTTGTCGAGAAGAAGCCATCGGTGCTGGTGTCCTCGCCCCAACCGGTGGTCGAGGTGGACTCACCGAACAGGCCGCCGCCACCCTCAGAGGTACTGTCGCTGTACAGCGACGTCGTGGGCGTCATGGCTCTCAGAGTTTCGATAGAGCTCAGCAGATTCCTCAGCTCCATGGTGTTCGTCTCGTTCTCTATTTTCAGCATCTGCAGCGGCTTTTCCTTGCTGTTGATTTTGTAGATGAAGGAGAACATCAGCGAGTACAAGTTCAGCATGTTCAGTATCATGATCCTGCAAGAAGAAGTCTTTTAGTAATATTTCTTAATAGTATTTAGTGTCCTTATCTTACCGAGCCAACTGCAGTCGCAGCTGCTGCCTGGGATGCCAGTTCTCGAAGAGTCCTAGTGCTTCGAAGATCATTGGCAGGAAGAAGGATAACAAAGTCATTGTCACGTTCACCGCATTGCGACTTAGCCAGTTGTCGTGCTTGGCCAGGTCCTCGGAGCTGTAAAAAGCAGATGAAACAGTGAGCAATTATAAGTTCAATAAATCCCCAAAGGACTGTAAACAGCGGAGCGAAAAATACAGAAATGAATACTTTAATTGGCTTGTAAATAATGTCTCTTCCGCTGTATTGTTTCCACCAATCCACTTACTGATTGACCAGCAGCACCACGGTGGCCCCCGACAAGCCGAGCAGTCCCATCACCAGGATATTGACCAGTATCCTCTGGAGAATAACTCGCCAGCTGGAAGAGAGACGGTGGCATATCGATTATGATAAGTAAATAGCTTCGCCCGGCCGCGACTTACTTGCGATTATCCTTCTTCTTCTCGGCCTCCTCGAGAAGTGCCTCCTTGAAGCCGACGACCACGGATGCGATGCGGTTGTGGGCCGTCTCCGCGTGTCCTGCGGGAGATAAAAAAAAAAAAAGTTAAGACGGACGCTCGTTGGGGAACTGGATGGCAGCGGCCACTTACCAATCATAAAGTCCCAGCCGGTGAAGAGTTTCCACGAGAAGACGCACTCGTCGTCCTTCGAGGAAAGTTTCGAGTTGCGGGAGTTCTCCGCCATTCTGTGGAGAAGAGATCGGGAAAAGTTTTAGTTTTCCGCGCAGGCAAGCCGTAATTTGTGCTCAAATCCTGGCTACGCTTGAATCCTTGAATACGTGAATACCCCTAATGGCGGGCATGGGCGTTGGGGTGATTCATGCAAGCGGAGCACGTGCTCTGCCAAGTGGCAGAGTGGCAGAGCGAAAAGGAAGGGAAAGGTCAGTGCCGGCTGCCCACTGTTGACACTGCTACTTTGTTCAATTACGAAATCAACATAATGCCGACAAAGCCATTAAAGCGAGAAGTCCAATGGCTGCCGCCCATCCGCCCAGCCGCACGCTCAAAATGGCGTTTTGCCGTTTCCGCTTCCTGTTTCTGAGTCAGCTCCCGCCCCCTTTGCACGTGTTCGGTCCTGTGCGTGCGTAAATCATAATGGCCAATGCCTTGGCAGAAACTTTTTCGACTCCCCGAACACGCCCCGTGCCAAGATTTGTATTATTTAATCAGCGCTTCAGTGTTGTTTAATTAATTAACGAGCATTCTGACATTTAGTTTGCTTTTTGCGGCTTCGACGACCAGGGATTTAATGAAGTGCCTGCCCAACATCAGGACCCATCTCGACAGGACCTCTTTACTGCCCCGACTGCTCGATTGACAGTCCACAAGGCCCACATACTCACTTTCTCAGAGTCGCCACAAAGCTGTAGATATAGACCAGAACGGCGGTGAGGAAATAGGCTAAGGGCAGCTTATATCCGAACGTGCTAATGCCGGATGTGCTTGAATAGTAGCTGTGGGTAGACAAGGGGGCATCAGGAAATACAATGTGTTAGGTGGACATGGGCAGCAATTAATGCAGGCTAAGAGGTCTGTATTTATATTATTAATAAAATAATCTTAACAGTTCTATCTAGTAAAAAAAAAAACAATACAAAATATACAAATTTATATGCTTAAATATTAAAGTATACTAAAAATATCAATTCAAAGTATATTAAAGAGTTCATTTTGTTCATTAAAACGTTTTATAAATAAATAAATGTATATATTTTTTATATTAACCTTTATAATAAAACGTTAAAGACCATTTTTCAGTAATTCGTTCGCACTAATTTCTCCAATTATTTATATATTCTTTTATAAAACAATAAAGCATTTCAAAAACAAAAATATATATATAAACAAATGTGTATATTAACAAACGAAACATGCTATTACATATTTTTATCTTATTCCTCAGGGAAATCTATTTTTAGATTTTATTCTTTACATAGTAGATCGCTTCTTGGCTTGCCCGACTTTTGGCCCGCCGAGCTTCGAATGCCCGGCTAGCTCAGTCGGTAGAGCATGAGACTCTTAATCTCAGGGTCGTGGGTTCGAGCCCCACGTTGGGCGAAAATAACTTTTTGATTTTTATTTTATTTCTGTATTTCATTATATTACATTTGTTGAACTCAGTTAATAAATAAACAATTAACCAATAATAACGGTTATATGTACGAATGATACCCAAAATTTAAATTATAAATGGATAAATCATTTAAAAAATTTTTTTTTATCTTATAGTAAATATATTCTATTAATAAACATATAAACTTAATAAATTAATAATAATTTAGCTTAGAAAACTTTTTAATTATTATTCAGCCGACAATGAATAATATTTTTGGTAAATTTAGATTACTTCTTGACCAATTCTTATAACTTTGTAAAAAATCAGTTTTGACTAATATATTAATTATACGAATCATATCGTATAAGCGAATAAAAAATTAAAGAAAATAAAAGACAAACTTTAGTTGTAATAACTTTCTTACCCATAAAACATGGGTGAATATTTGAGGTATCCTTCGAACTCCCAGAATGTAAACAGATTGCCGGCCACTCGCTTCTCCGGGTCGGACATTTGCTTCCTGGGATCCGTTTCGTCCTTTTTTGTGGCAAAGTACTGGGGTGAGGGGAAGCACAGTCGACGACAGGAGGAGACATGAAAACATAAATGTAAGTATTAATGCAAATAAATTGGCTACTTTCCAGGCCCAGCCCCCGAGGACACTCACCTCCGGGCCGATGACAAAGGCCACCAGCGGAATGGCAATCATGATGTTGACCCACATGAGCCAGCGCAGGAAGGTGAAGTAGGAGGCCACGCCGGAGCCGAAGTGCGACTCGATCTCCTTGATGCGCAGCTCCCAGGGAATGAGGACGGTGAGGAAGCTGGTGGTCTCCCGTTTCCAGTGTCGCCAGCGCTGATGCAGAGATGGGGCAGGGAAAAGAAGAAGAAAACTTTAGTTCATGCTCCCATGAGTTATGCACGTCTCGGGCGAATCGCAGGCTCCAAGTTCGTACTTTAATTGGTTTTCCAGCGAGCAAGCCCGGACGCCCAAGTGCGCATAACTCGGTGAATTATGCGAGTGGGGATTTATTGAATATGTCCGACGTCCCCTCGGCCGGAAAGTGGCCCATAAATTGTGTAAACATAAATATTTTGCATGGCTTCGCCTTGGTCTTGCTGCAGGCACATTCCACATTCTGCATTCCGAATTCTGCAGGCATTTCCGGCCCGAGGAGGGTAAGGAAAATCACTTACTGCCGCCATTAAAATTTTAAACCTCGCCCACAAGTCCCTCGTGCTGCGTGACATGGCGAAGCGTTCCTGTAGCGCGCCCTCGTGGCGTGCCACATATGTTTTGGCCTGTCAACACATCCACATCCAGCGAGCCAGATCCGGGAGTCCAAACATCATTAAAAATGCCAGGGCGAAGCACAAGATGGGAGATAAAGAGGTGGTGTGAATGAAATCGAAAAGTTTGCCTCAGGATTTGATGAGTGTTCGGAGGGGACGGCCAGGAGGCGGGAGGCAGGAGGAGGTCGTAACATTTTCAACGACCTGACAAGCGGCGTGAAAACGAACGCGCCCAGTTTTTGGGCCCTCCTCCGTTGTGCTCCACCCGCTCCTCCGTTTCCTTTCCCATCTTAACATGGCAGTGCTGCCTGCCCACAACCAGGACAGATCGGAGGAATAAAAAGGCGGGAAACAAGGTCAGCATAAGTGAAATCAAACATCGGGTTATACAAAATAAATGATTAAATAAAGTAATGATTAATTTGGTTTAGAAATATAAAATCTAAAAAAAAATAGAAGACATTTTTAAAATATATTGTTTCACTCCAAAACCCCTGATTTATTAGGTTTAGATTTTTCCAAATCGAAATCCAAAGTGCCAGCTCTGCTTCCGAGGCTTAAGGACCACGAATTCCACCCACCTGCCGCACCAGCTTGAGCTTCTTTCGGATGGGCCATGGCTGTAACTTCACCGACTGTATGACCTCCTTGTGCAGGCGAATGTTCTCAAAGATTTGCTCTTGCGTGGACTCCTGATTGGTGCCCTCCTCTGCAGAGCGAAATGGGAAACGGGAGATGGGGAAAATAAAAATAAAGTCAAAGCAGAGTCAGGCAAACAGATTACACATACGCCCCGTATGGCCGCACGTAGCATGAGAAATTACGGAAAACAGGCCCCCAGACGTTGATTAGCTGCCGCCGGAGGACCCGCCTCCGCCTACGCGTCTGCTCTGCAGCTCGTTAACTAAGCGGAATCCGCCTCGGACACTTATAGGGCCCCGGACTGGAGCACTTTGCACTTGCCTGAACTTGTCGTATAGACACTGGAGCGCCGCCGCTCCACGCTATCCAGCACGTGATCCATGGGACTGGATGCTCGTCGCGAGCTCCGACTGCCACGTTTGCCTCGATAGCCGCGCACACTGGCACGTCTTTGCATTATTGCCGATACGGAAATTGAGTAGTCCTCCTCATCGTCGACGTCGGCGGGGCCGCCATCCTCGTATCCAATTCCTGGCGGATGCTGGCCAAAATGCGGTTCGTGGTGGCTGCTCTCGGCGTCGCTGCTTTGGTTTTGTAATGGAAAATCTAAAGGCGGGGCGAGGGACGTAGGGCTCTGTATTATTCCCATAGTAGGGTGTAATTTTACGAATTTTATGTTACACTCAGAAAAAGTCGGTATTGTTGTGCAGTAAAATGAATAATTAATTAAAGAAAAGTATACCGAAGAAAACCACAAGTTTTTAGGTATTTAATCTTCAAGTATAGTATATTATAATATATGTATTCATGTACACTTTTGTATGGATTTCTTTGAGTATTTTAAATGAGTTTAAATTACAAGAGTGTCACAGATATCTGAATTGAAGTAGCAAACGTAAACATTTAATAGTGATCTTCCGAGTTAAAGCTTAAAGGTTTTATTAAACAGCACAAAACATACCGCTTATCTCGTAAGATCTATGTTCCTCCTGTGATGCGGTTCTTTAATTAAAATGAATGACAGGATTGTGTTCCAAGGACCCTAAGTTATCCGCACTCCGTTTAACTCACCTCCTTCCTCTCTGTCCTCGGTAGAATTCCCTCTTGGCATCGGCGCTACTCTGCATTTGCCAGGAATCGCCGCCTCTATTCAAATCGCATGGCGGTGCCCAGGTCACGGATAATTGGTGTGGCGAAGTGACGCCCGAGTTGTTCTACGAAATCAGGTTGAAATTAGGATAAGGAGACCCTATTTTTTAGTTAATTAGGTAAATCACTCGGGTGGTTCTTAATACTCTAAGTTGGAAAGAGATATTCACTTTAAATTGGTGTCACAGCCACCTATAATTATCTCTTGCTTGGTTGGTTAATTTATAATGGCACTTTGTCGCAAATATGTAACAACTTGTCTCGCTTATGGAAATCCCTTTAGTCACTGAGCTCGGCTAGGAAAAATCCCTTCAGTCACTAGTTTGTGTCCCGGTCCGGATTTTGCTAGTGTGCCGCCGTAGCGCTTAGGAGCAGCCTTCCGCGCGGACTGAACGGCTTAGCTGGCTGGCAGGGCCAGCGAGCCGCAAAAGACCATCATCCAAAAGGACAGCGGACAGTGGGGCACCAACACCACAGCGAGGACGACCCGCACACACAGACAGGTGGAAAGTAAAATTTTTCTAATAATGAATGAATATGAATGAAGAGAAGGACCGACCTCCCGGTGGCCCACCCTTGGCCAACTTATCAAAGCCAAAACGTGCCCAAAACCCACACACTCACTGAGCGGCGTCGGGCGCAAAGGAATTTACATGGACAGGGGGAGGGGGGAGCGGCCGTCCTGGCCACACGTATCTGACTTCCTCGCCCAGTTGGAACGAAGACGAATGAGTGTAAAAATCGCTAGCGGCATGTGATAACAACGCCGTATCCGGGCGTAACCAGCCAGGACTTCGAATGTCCATTTAGATGGCGTCGTCTGAGTGTGTGGGTGTTCCGAGCTCTGCGATGTGTGTGTGTGGGTTTAATATTGAGTCACGTTGTATTCTTGGCCCGGCCATGTAAATGAAAATCAAACATGCAAGGGTTGATAAAGAAAATCGCGAAATTCTAGGGCTTTCCCAGCTGGGAGCGCCCACTATTGAAATATATGTTTTGGCGCTCTCCGTTGTGTTTTGTGTTTCGCTTTCGCCTCTCGCTTTTCGCGTTCTCTGATTTCACTTTCGTTCCCTTTTAATTAAATGAAGTCCTCGCAAAGGCCGTTCGCCCGGGCTTTAATTAACATCGAATTTATCTCTCCGCCTTCGTTCCGGACCACGAAAATCCGCGCACGTGTAGCATAATGCCAGGCGATTATGGGTTCATTACCCGCTGTGCCGTGTCCCATGGCCTAGTCCGAGTCCTAGACCCGATTCCGAGTTTTCGGTAGGTCCAGGTGAACTTGAGAGGGGCCCGGGCCCCGTCGAAGTTCAATGCCGGAATGGACGGCTACACTGACACAAAAGATCATTATTAATGCAGAGGTATTCCCTTCACAAAATTTCGGTAATATCGAACGATATTACAGATTTAGATAATAAAAGGCTCTAGAAAACATGTTAATTTTCCTATATTTTACACACAACAAACAGGTTTAAAATTCAACAAAGCCAAAGATTTTTCTTTTCTGTGCAGCTGACCCTATTACTTAAGCCGAATGTAGGCCTAAGTGGCTTTCCATGTTTGGCTGCAGTTTTCGCGGTTCCGCCATAAATCCTGGTCCTAACACGGCCAACGCCTTCGGCACAGAATGTGGGTCAGCAACAGACACAACATATAAATTTGAAGCCACAAATGTAGAACCGAAAGAAACCGAACCCAAGGAAGGAATGCATCTCCATCATCAGTTGATGTGGCACACATCACTCTCGCTATTGCATCGACGAAACTCATTGGCGTAGGCGACGTGGTGCTTAATCATGGACTCAGGCTCAGCGTCCGAGGAGCAGCTATCGGTGGTGCTGGCCAGGTGGACGCGAGTGGACTTCTGCGACCTGAAGCTATCCACGCTGGTGGAGCGCCGGCAGATGCGGCTCGGTGCGATGTGGCGCTTCCGGTTGCAGCCGGCGTTGTTCAGATTGTTCTGGATGATCTCTCGGGCGTATCGAGCATGAACCTTCTGCTTCAGGTGAGTGCCCGCCAGGTTTCCGTGGCGGCAGTTCTCACGGATCCAGCGACGCACTACGCGACAGCCCAGATAGAAGCTCTGCTGGGTATAGGTTTTAGTGTCCAGCATGAAGCCCTGTCGGCTCAAAAGGCCAAAGCCCAGGTCGAAGATGTTGTGGGCCAATTGGGGAGGGTTGGGTCCGCCCTTGTACCTAAAGCTTTCGGGACCCACCGGCTCCAGCCTACCAGTTATCTCCCTATGGAAGCGGCGATCCTCGGGAGTGCAGTACTTCCACTTGCTGAAGCCAATCGAGCGATCCTTTAACTCGAAGTCCACATCCAGATGGTCGTTGAACTGTATCTTGTCGATGCTCGTCAGCCGTCCGTGGTGATGGGTCACCGTGAAGGTAACGCCCTCGGGACCCGTTGTCTGGATGCGGCCCGTACCGTGGAAGCGATTGTTCTTGAAATCGCCGTCGTACTGGGTACCATCCGGATATTTATACGTTCCGAACTCCTGCATGCCCAGCTCATCGCGCTGGCCCAAGAATTGGGTTCCGGTGAGGAAAAGGTCTTTCCGGGGGGCACTCGACTTCTCAAAGAAGTTCATTCTTTCAACTCTGGTAGTTTGCGAATAGAAATCAAGAGTAAAGCTAGTGTTTCAAATTTTAAGTTTAGCCAAAATGGGGATGTCAGTTTGTTTACGTCGGTGTTCTGACCTAAAACATACTAGATATGTAGTCTTGACAACTATATACGCAAGGAATGCTTGGTTAACCTCAGTTCAACATTAAATATTCAAGAAACTGAAAAATCTTCTCTATTTCTTGTTCTTAGAACCGAACTATAATAATAATTTGGTTAACGCCCATTAGACCCTGTAATCAGACCCCTAACTCAACTCCCCAGATAACCAAACAAATCACGCTAATGTGCGAAACTTGCGCCAGACTTTGCCTAATTACCCTCCCCGGAGAGTGGCTATATAAGCCGACCACTGAGCTCTGACAGAAACGATTTTTTCCCGGAATCATGAAGTTATTGACACTTATTTTCGCCCTGGCAGTCGCCTCCGTAAGTGCGGCTAAGGAGGACGATCTCGTGGACATCATCACCAATGGCAGCCCGGCCTATGATGGCCAGGCGCCGTATGTGGTGGGCATGGCCTTCCAGCAGAGCAATCTGTGGTGCAGCGGCACCATCATTTCCGACACCTGGATCCTTACCTCGGCCCAGTGCCTGACGTCCAGTTCCGGAGTGACCATCTACTTCGGAGCCACCAAGCTAAGCCAGGCTCAGTTCGTGGTTAGCGTGGGTGCTAGCCAGTATGTGACTGGCAGTGAGCACCTTGCTCTGGTCCGGATTCCCCGAGTCGGGTTCAGTAATCGAGTGAAGAGCGTTGCTCTTCCGGCGCTGAGGGATAGCTCCCAGAGCTACGAGAGCAGGTGGGCCACCGTCTGTGGGTATGGCGTGACCACCTTTACCAATGGACTCTCCGACTGGCTGCAGTGCGTCGACCAGCAGATCATGCCCAACTATGAGTGCGTCTCGTTCTACGGCTCCACCACGGTCTCCAACCAGATCCTTTGCACCCGCACTCCCGAGGGCAGATCCCCGTGCTTCGGCGATGCCGGCAGTCCCCTGGTCACCAAGCAGGGCTCCACTCTGGTGGGTATTTCCGCATTTGTGGCCTCCAATGGATGCACACTTGGCTTGCCGGCTGGTTTTGCCAGGATCACCGCCCAACTTAATTGGATTCGCCAGAACACTGGCATCTCCAATTAGGGAGCTTTACATTTTTCAATAAAATGTGTCTTTGAAAGCATTATCTGAAGGGGATACTTCCTCTTGGCGCCCACGGTTGGGCAGAGGTTGCCTATGCTTGCTTACAATGATAAATACTCCTAAAGGCTTCCGCTTAATGCTGAGCTTTCCAAAGGTTCACATATAGATCTTTGTAATTAACGTTTCTATTTTGGAAAACACAAACAAATTTTGCTCGGCCTACAACTCGAAGACGGAACGCGTCATGTCCATATAGCTGGTGCGGCGAATGAGATTGGACTGCACCACACTGAAGTTGTCCTCCACCTTCCTGCCCTTCATGGCCTCGGCCGCCAGGTAGGTCTCCTTCACATTGAGTGGAATCGAGTCTTCGTTGACGCTGTCCGACTCGCAGCTGGAGTCGCCCGCAGACTTGGGCCTCCGCACATCCGAGGTGCTCGACCTGTGGCGTGGGCGCTGCGGTTGCGTTCCCGGATGGCGGCTGCGGGACTCCTGCCTATCGGCAGCTGTCTGCGCCTGCACTCGGGCATAGGCACGGAGGCAGGCATCGGTCTCCCAATCGGCATCGTCAGGCCGCATCTTTTGCTGGCGGACGGAGGGTTGCGGATCTGTCTCCGCTTGAGCCAGCTGCTTGGCCAGATTGTGATAGTAGCGCTCCCGATTCACACGGCCGAAGGGAGCATAGATGGTCGTGCGCTTGAGCTGCGCCCGCTCCGTGGCCAAGTTGTTCTCGATGATGCTGCGGCACACTTTGGCTTTGGGCTCCACCACGTGATCACTTCTGGCCTTCCGGCAATTGTTTTCAATCCAATTCTTCTCATTCTGGCAGCTAACGTAGACGGAGCTCTGGAGCGGCGGGCTGCGGTCTGTCAGCCAGCAGGTCTCGGAATTGTAGATGCCCTCCTCGGTGTCGTAGCAGTTCTTGGGAATGCTGCGCGCCACCATTTTGGAGGTGAGGAAGGCGGTGGGTCCCACCGGCTGCTGGCCGTAGCGCCGCTCCGCCTGATAGCGCCGATCTATGGGAGTCAGGTAATCCCACTTGGACCAGTCGAGTCCGTTGGGCGTAATCTCTCCGGTCACATGCAGGCCGTCGGAAAACCACATGTCCTCGATCGACACCAGGCATCCGTTCTTGAACTCACCCTTGAAGGTGAAGCGATACGGCTGCGAGAGTCGCAGCTGACCAAAGCCATGGAACTGGCCTTGGTGAAAGCCCCCGCGGTACTCGCTCCCATCCGGATAGCGGTAGCTGCCAAAGCCGTTCATCACGTTGACCGTATTGCCGAAGGTGCCCTCATAGCTGCTCCGCGTGATGAAGACTTGGTGGATGCACTCCGTGTACGACATGGTGGGGGTGCTGCGTCTCTCGACTGCTTGTGCTCAGGGTTCTGGTAAAGGTTCTGAGCAGGGAATTGTGTAGTAGAAGTAGTAGCAAACTAACTCGAACGTGCAAACTGTCTAGCCTCTGTGTGAGCCACTCGGCCTGGCCTAGCTTGTTGAGATTACGCATCAGCTTTATGACTAAATAAATGTCTATCCCATTCCACACTTGACCCGAGTCCGGGCCTGGGTGTGTCCACCAGCAACGCATCCACTTCAGCTGTTGTCGCATGTCTGGCCTAATGAACCTCGGGATACCCTTGTGTCCTCTGCAGCCGAGTGGCTTGTGTGTGATTTGCCAGGACCTCCTACCTCCTGCCAGCTTGTGCCTGGTCATTAAAGTAATTTACCTGGTTTATTAGCTCCCATAAAGCTGAAACTTTGGGTGATTTTTGTAGGTTTACTAAACAGTTTCAACTTTATTTTGTGTAGAAAATTTAACTAAATTTTATTTTTGTTAAAAGGTATCTTACCACACACACATAAAACATATTTAAAAGAAACACTAGAAATTAAATAAATCAAATCATGTTATATTACATTTTGGGACTGGAGAAATAATTTAAAAGTCATTTACTTGTAGCGCCAGTATACTAAATAAATAATTCAAATTAAAAAAAGCCATTTTTAAAGCGAGAAATTAGACAAAATAAATTTAAAATGAATGCTAAATAGGTTTACTTTCTAGAAAACAATAAAACTATACATAATATTATGTACTTTAAAGAGATGTTGTAGGCAAGAAGTTTTAGGGATAACATAGCTTTATTAATGTACACCTTTTTAATGTGGATTTCTGAAGACTTCACAAGAAAGCAGAATAAAATTGCTACAATAATAAAGCTGAACATACGGTAAAGACAAAATCGAAAGGGCGGGTAAATCTTTAGGATTTCCCAATCCCAAAAATTTTTGTTGCTTTAACTCATATTAAACCTAAAGATAAGCCCCTTGCCATCTTATAACCAGTTCGCCTTGACCCCATCCCAAACTCCTTTCCATAGCTATTGGCTTCTGCTTAATGGCTCTCTTTTGTCTCCTAGCTGCCGGCTGTTGCCGTGTGTAAAAAACGATTTTAACAGCCAGAAAGGGGATCACTTTGGAGGCAGATGGTCGCTGCATTGCTTGACCGACGCCAGGAGCGACCACCAGTTAAGTGCGATTGGTGTTTATGGCCATTGCCGGGGGCCAGCGCTATTGCTGTAGCTGGGTGCCGGCCACATTCACACTCCACTGGCCCAGTCATTGGCCTGTTGGCCAGGCCAAATCGTAAGCACTCCCCGATGGGCCGTAAATCATGCTCACTTACCTCACTGTTGGCGCCAGTGGCCACGTTGCTGTCGTTGCCACTGCCACTGCCATTGCCGCTGCTGCTGGTGCCCACGCCACGGAAATCGACGGAACCACCTGATGAGCGTCGCGGCTTGCCAATGTCCAGGCGCAAAATGCCCGGCTTGGGGCGCCGGGGAGCTATGGCAGGTGGCGGTGGACTCCGTACGGAGTCCGAGTGGCTGCTGCCCACCGGAGCGGAGGGATCCTCCTCGGTGTGCATGGCGTAAAAACTGGCGAAAACTAAACCCACGGAACGACTGGCCACAGAATGTGCGATTCACCGCGCACACGTCCGCCGTGCAGCGCCAACGCGAAGTGACTACATCCGCGTCCTGGGCCAGGACATGGAAGCAACAATTACGCGCGCAGCCACGGGCACTGAAAATAAAATGTGAATTAAACGCGCCACCCACGCGATAAGTGGCACTGAGTGTGTGTCTTTGGCTTTGTGTGTATGTGTGCCGCGTGTGTAAGTGTCCGTTCTGTGTGTGTTTGGTTGCCAGAATGACGATGACGTTGGACAGAACAGGACAGGACAGGATAGGACAGGACGGCACAGGCACTTTCAACTGCTTCTCCTCCTGACTGTCACCGAGCGGCTCACATGACACAAAGCGAACTTCCTGCTTTCAGGGTCACCTGGAGCCGCGCGCAGCCTACCTTTGTGTAATTATGTCTCTGCCGCGGCCCCAAAAAGTGTCAACAGCTCGGTCCCGAAAACGAAAATATCGCATGTCCTCCATGTCCATGTGTAAAACTCCATTTTTCATTTTTACTGCCACTTTCACTTTTCACTTTGTATTTTTTATTTTATTTTTTTGCGCCTTCCATTAGTGCGCCGCCCTGGCTCATGTCCTTAATTATGAGCGCACAAACAGGCGCCTTCACTTTGTTTTCTAATTTGGATACCCAGCAGCGGCGGGGAGTCTTGGCTTCCTATGGAACTGTACTACCAAGGACAAATCAGATGGTTTTTTTAAATCACTGTAGCGTTGTAAGTTGTAAGAATATATGGATTTCAAAATAATTGTAGTCACAAATGAACTCAGATTCTGTCATGTAATTTTAAAATTTCAACGAACTGGAGCAAGTTTTTACATCACCCAAATGATGCAGCATTATGTGGCTTCCAAATTTAGCCATTCTTGCGTGTTAATAATTACATTTTGTGAATGTGTACTAAATATTGGGACTTTGTTGAATTCGATCAGACTTTCAAGCAGTAGAACAAAGATGCGTTGATCTGAGCATTATCTGAGATTTATCTAGTAAACCAATTTTCATAAAATAGAACCTAAAAATTCTTAAATCATAAGAACTTACCATCTAGCGAAGTAAAGTATGATGGAAAACGGCGAAGTTATATTTTGTTCTATTACTTTTCGATTGCTCCAATGGGAGTTATGTAATATTAGGGTCCGATCTTGCCCTATATAATAATGGGTAATACCTACTCGAGCCACTGCCAGCTCCTAGTGTAGATGATATCTCCGCCAGGACGCTCCCACTTTGCCCGAATGCGCTTGTTAGCTGGCACAGCGGCGACCATGCTCTATGCCATTCCATTTCGCAGTTGCCAAGCCCACCTGCTGGGCCCTGCGATGTCCTCACATGTCCTGCCCCTGCTGATGTGCAATGCTTTTCTATTACATGCAAAGCGCGTTAAATTAATTGAACCGTAAAGTGTCAGCAGCAGCAGTGACAGTGGCCGTGGCAGGATGGAAACTCATGGCCCAGCATGTTGCATTTAATTTTTATTACTTTCGCTTTATTCTATTGCCCTGAACCAGAGCAACTAATATTAATCTAACTTGGGTGGAGTACCCGAGTACGTTATGCTAAAGTAGCTTATAAGAGAACTTTTCCTATCTGTCGCAAAAATGTTTTTGTGGAATGGGTGAGTGTGCGCCTGGTTTATGCTTAGTGCAAATTTCAGTTTCAGTCTCAAAAATCGTTTGCATAAATTAACTAAAACCACTCTACGTATATTAATTTGTGTTTTTTATATTTTGATCGCTTTTGTTCCTATAAATTTCGTACCTAAATTGCTGGAATGTCATAAAATCATTTGGAAAATCGTCGTTTTCATTGCGATGTCGGACAATAAAGGGCCGAGAGAGCTATGAAGCTACCAAATAATGCAATAAAAGCTCGACGGAGTTTGATGATGATTGAAAACCATTTGGCCGGCTTTAACTCAACTCGAATTTGAATTGCAAAATTCCGTCCCGAAATCCGCCCCATGATTGTCGTCACAGTGTTACGCAGCTGCCCCCGCATATTGAACTAACCTTAGGATGTCTGGTTTTACGAGCTCCTATCCCCTAACTGAACCTGTCTAAGTCGGAGTACAATCTGCACGCTGTTCGCCGAGTGTACATTTTACATAACTACACTATCTACCTACCTGGCTACCCCCCTTTTTATAGCTAACGAATCCCCATAAATTTCAAGTAAATCGCTTATACGCCACGTATGCCACAAGCTCGGTTTGCACTTGCCCCAGCAGCTGACTTAAATTTATAGAGTCGAGTTACCTCCCGAAAAAGGGAAAAAAGCAGCCTGGGATACCTCTCGTAAGTGGAAGGGACTGCTGCTACAGCCGAGCGTAAGAGTAGAATCGATTTATGCATAAAAACGGTCATGCCGGCACAAATTTATGAATAACAAACATTTGATCTTTTGTGGTAGGTGGTCCTTGGCTGCAGGAGAATCTCCCCTGTGTCTCTGCCCCAGTCTTCCTGGCTGTTTGCTTAGCTTAGTAACCAGTTTTTCTTGTACACGAAAAGTTGGTCAAGTCAAGCAGTAAATGCTCATTTGGCTTCTGGCAGTGTGTCTATGGCTGGCTACGTGGCGTATGATTAATGTGCGTGGTCTGTGCGCTTAATGAATTAGAGCCACAAGGTGCTCCTGCGGATGAGTGGGAGTAATGGAATGCGATGCCTGGCCAAATACTTTCCTTTAGTTAATACTTAAATACACATTGAGCTTAAGTTTAGTGCCCGCTAATTGACTTATGTCCTAGGTATGCCGCCTGTTGCATCTCTGGCATCTCAATGAGCATGTCGTTCGGTTCGCATTTCGTTTGGGTTAATTTGGTCCTTTAGTCTATTGGTTTTCGTACTGGCTAGGCTTACAGCTATCAAACCTACACTTAGGGCTATGCTAAAACACACTTAACAGCTAATAAACGCACACATTACGGCCGTCTGAGGACGAAGGACCTCGGGCCGCCCTCAGAACGTTGTCACTTTGCCCAGACGCATGCCGAGCAATTTACGACGCTTTTTGGCGCTCAGCTTTGTCCAAATGGTGCTGCTGCCCTCCACCAGCAGGAACTCGTCGCATAAATCATCCGTCTCCTTAGCCGTCGCCTGGATGCCGCCGTAGAAGTGATCCTCCTGATACTTCTCCGAGCGCGAATCGCCGGAAACGAAGCCGCTCTCCGGCCGGGACAGGGAGGCGGTGTGCCAGGGCAGCTGCTGGAACCATCGGGCCACTTTTGCCGTCGACGAGAGCTGTGGAAATGAGTCGGAATTCGGGGTTTGGGGGGTGTAAAGTAAAGTAAAGCCAGTGTGTAAATTTATGCAAATGAGTTATGTGCGCAAATTGCTGCCCACCAGCAGAATCCGGAGGGAACAAAAAAATTGAAGATACCAAGTAGAGTGAAAAATGGCGACACTTGTTTTTGCTGCTGTTTTTCTTTTGCCTCGGCATCGTTTTTCATTTATCAGGGGGAAATTTATGCACTGAAGTCCGAAGGGGCGGATGCTTAATGCGCTTAAAAGTGTGCTGCCTGTTTTTGCCGGCCGCCGGAGCTGGGCCGTGTCGGAAAAGTCATTAGGGAAATTGCCCGACCCAGCGTTAACTTTCAATTATTACCCTTAATATATGCTCCTACTATATACGTTGATCAAAAGAATGTTTATACATAATTATGCGACTTTTATTATTACATATTTCAGTGGCCTGTATTGGTGTTCGTTCCGAAGATTTTAATTTACAAATAACGCCTGCTTTAACAAATTATCATTGCTGCCACTCTGGGCGAACGGAAAGGGCGAACAAATTGTGGAAGCCTAAGCTCAATAAAAGTACAACAATTTACAAAAATAACAGTATGCAACTTAACCAGTTTAGACTAGACTCAGTAGCTTAATCACTACGCGTTTAGATATACGTTTATATTTTTTAGGGGAGAGAAAATACTTTCTGACGAACTTGAGCAAGTCTCTGCATTCGTTGCTGATATGCCGCTTACGGTTTGATAGGATTATGTTTCACAAATACTTTCGCTGACTAGACATTAAGAAGTTAACCTAGAAAGTTGAGCCAGATAAGCACACGTGTGTGTGTGTGTGGTGGTTCCTATAGACTTTGGCACACTTCGAGCTCCTCTATGTTATATGTATGTTACACGTCGCCAAACTTTGAGCTGGACTATATAATTGGCACATTACCTCTGCTGGGACACCTAAAATGCATAACTAAAGTAGGGTTTGCTCCTAAATTAATACTGTTCCAACCGACTCTCTCATTCACTCCATCTTTACACAGGCACTCATCTCTCACACGCACTACTTGGCTTTCTTGATCCGCCTAGAATTCCCATCTCAGTGTGCCGAGCCCGGGAGATCCTTCTCATTTGGTGGTGTGCCTGGCCCAGGCCGTCCTCTGCACCTGGCTCATCATCTGGCTGCGATTGGGCACCTTCTCGCTGGTGCTCCGCGTGATGAAGCTGGGCGTGGCCGACAGCTTCCTCTGGTGACCCGCCTCGTCGGTGACCCTCAGCAGGACCGTGTTGAATCTCGTCTCCCGGCTGCTGCTCGTGCTGTTGCTGTTGCTGTTGCTATTGTTGTTGTTGTGGTTCTGCTGGCCATTGCTGCTTCCGGGACTGATGTTGTTGTTGCTGCTTCGCAGGCGCGGGGACGAGGGCGAGTCCAGAGTGGAGGAACTGCGACTGGTGTCCCGGGTGCTGGTGGATCCTCCGCAGGCCAGGCCAGCCAGGTTACCGTTCGACACCGCCGCCTTCAGCTGCTCCTCCAGGTTGTTCAGGTTCTGTTCGATGCTCAGGCGAATGTCTTCGTTCAGCGACGAACTCCCGGCGAAGGAGTTGCGATTCATGCTGCCCAGAGGTGAGGGCGTCAGGGTTCCCGTGGCCGCCGGCGAGGTGAGGAAGTTGAAGCCTCCGGCTCCGCCGGCATTGTTATTGGGCGTGACCGGGGTACAGGAGAGGGGATTCACATAGAAGAAGGAGTTGTGCGGCGAGGCCGTGGGCGTCTGCTGGCTCTGGGCCGGGTTGGCATTCAGATTGAGGGCCTGCAGGCGGTTGAGCAGCTCCTGGTTGACCTGGAACAGGTCTTTGGACAGGGCATCCTGCTGTTGCTGCTGCTGATGCTGCTGCAGCTGATTGCTGATGCTCTGCAGCGCGCTCATCGACGGATACGGGCTGCTCCCACTGGCCACCGGAGGAGGTGTGGCTGGATTGGGATTCGCGGTTGCCTGCGCCTGCGCCTGCTGCTGCTGCTGCTGCTGCAGGTTCTGGAGGTGCTGGCTCTGCTGGTTGAGGCCGCTCAGCTGGTGGCTCAGCGAGGTCAGCTGCTGGTTGATGCTGCCCAGGTTGCTAATCTGCTGGTTGATCGTGGCCAGGTTGTTGTTGTTGCTGGTGGCCTGGAGCAGCAGTTGCAGCTGCGATTGCTATGGGGGGTTCGAGAGTGGTGGGTGAGAGGTCGTCATTAAGTATACTCAAATCGCCTCAACGAACATCGACATCGAACTAGGGGAACTCACAGCTAAAAACATTCGTGCAAACACAACAAAAACGGCAGCCAAGAAAAACAGCAAAAACAGAACGAAAAAATCATGCAAAAAGGACGCACAGCTGGGATAGGCTCGAAATCAGCGCAAAATTTACGATCGCATAACTCAAAAGCCAACGGAGCGGAGAGCATAAGCCCGTGGGCACTCACCTGCGGCGCCATTCCGATATTGGCCGACGTGAGGCCGGCACTCTGCTGCTCGTTGTATGCCCCCAAGGAGGCCAGGTGCTCCAGCAGCTCGCGGTTCTGCTGCAGCAACTGTTGGGTGCGCGCCTGCAAAATTTGAACAAAGTAATGACCCGGCGTTAGGATGTTATCTTCTTGTGGAGAAGCTCTCTCTTAAGACACCCACCTGCGCCTCGATGCGCGCATTTGTTTCCGAGATGAGCTGCTCCCGCACCAGCATCAGTTGGCCCAGAGCCTGGCGCGTTTGGAGGGCCTGTGCCTCCAGTTGATCCTTCAGCTGTGTGATCTCAGTGCGCGGCGAGGATGGGGAGCCAGGCGACTTGTCGTCCACATCGCACTATCGAGAGAAAAGAGAATATATTTAAACTAAAATTCTATATAGAAATTTACTTGTAGTTCTTTATACTTCGTTAGTATTTCAATAAAAACATTTTTAATGTTTAACTAATAATTATTTAATTATCGGTACTTAAAAAATCATTTTAAGTCATTGTTGTTTGTTTATTATTATTGGTTCTTTAAAAAATGTATTTAAGATTAGTCATAGACCGTTTACAATATTTCTTTTACACGTTATTAAGATTTTATAGAAAAATGTATTGAACAAAATATAATTAAATCTTGTATATATTTTCTTTGAAAACGTATAACTACCACAGACAGCTTCTGTGAAATTATTTATGACCCTACAAATCTACCTGCAAATTAATAGCCCCATTTCAATGTCACATTCTCGGGACCAATAAAAAGTTAATATTTCGCCGTAAAAGAAAAATGTTTGATTTTGAAAACATGCCCCGAATGTAGCCACTAATTGCATTCCTAAAATATTGATAGTAATATGTGCAAAACAGATTCATTGCCTCCGTTGAAACTGACATGGCACTGTTTTATTATTTCCCCAGCCTTGACACTCTTCAGGGCAAACGAAAAGTTATTGAATCTGAATCTTATTGTTTTTCAAGCCTGTTTACCTTTTGCTGACCGCGTTGCTGGGTAAACAAATGCGGAATATTATTTTATATATTATAACCTAAACAGAACCCCAGCCCAGGGGCCACATTGTATTTGATTTCATTATTTTTGATTATGTGAGTATGGCCGGAGATTTCTGCTCATTAAAATTGGCCAGCGCCTGGCATTTTAATGGCCCGGCCAGGATATGGTTATAATTTGGCTTATTATTAGCAGGCCATTCTGCGGAATGATTATGACGGCCATAAGTTACTCACCAGCAGGCTTGTGGATTTGCGTAGACTCGAATGCGATGGCATCAGTTCCAAGTGGTTCGGTCGCTGCGGCTGCGTGTGGTTCAAGTCGGGCGATAAGGCCAAGTGCTCTGAAAATAGTTGTTTCGAATTAGGGATGCAAGCTCACATATCGAGGGGAAATATCGATCGAAAGTGTGGCAGAAAGAAATTTCATAAAGGAATATATAAGTTTAGAAATCGAACAGTTTAAATAAACGATTATAGTAAAATATATGTGATAAATAGAAGAATATAATAAATTATATTTGATAAATAAATAGTAACAGTATATTTTTACATTTTATCGATCAAATTTATGTAAAAATTTCAACAAATAAAAAGATTTCTTATATATCGATTAACGAATACTGCACTTTACTAATTAATTTTATTAATTATAAAATCGTTATAAAAATATAAATGTATCAGTAACAAGATTTAATACATGTTGACAAATAAATAACAAGATTTTATGTAAGCCAACAAGAACGAAGCAATTTTATATATTATTTACTATTTCAGTGATCGATTTTAGAAGTCTATATAAATATATCGATTGAATCGTTATTATTCCCAAAATTCCTATAAATAAATGGAATACCCCGATGAAATTATTTTAAACTTTCGATACTACTTTCGATAATTAAAACGGCTTTG
Source organism: Drosophila tsacasi (assembly GCA_018904565.1). Lineage (NCBI taxonomy): Eukaryota > Metazoa > Arthropoda > Insecta > Diptera > Drosophilidae > Drosophila > Drosophila tsacasi. Next base: position 39,176 of record JAEIHY010019807.1, read on the forward strand.
AAAATTGATTGGATGGCGGAGTAAACAACTGCAGCGCGGCGCCCTCCACTTTGTCAAGGTCGTTGGCCACCCACTCGCGCGGCCGCATCCCATTGGCAGCCAGGCAGCCAGGCGCCCACCTGGTAGGTGGTCCAGTGCCCCACCGCATCCACCTTTAACGATCTGCTCTGGCGGCCACTTTCGCGCTTAATTTCCCATTAATTACAGCGTCTGAAGTTCAATATTTGTTTTGATTATGCTGCCCGACCCTGTGATAAATAATGAAACCATTATCTAGACCCTGGCGATGATGATCGGGCTAATGATCGTAGTGGCTATAATGATGGCCGGGCGAAGTTCAGCGCCTCTGTTTACTGGCTGGCATTTCAATTTGATTTGTTGGCAAATATTTAAGAAATTTCTTCCACGAATAGACGTATATCGGTATACTATACGCGTTTCGTTTCGCACCTGGGGCACGTGTTAATTGCAACCAGTGCTGTAAAAATGTAAATTAATTAAGCGTTTCAGAATATTTTTCCTTTTTGGCGAATAACTGTACCGCTTTGCCAGTATATTTCCCTTTAAAATGATTGAACTAGGATTGTACCAAAAGGAAAACACATGTTTCTGGGTCTAAATTTAGAAAAAACTCTTTTTTTGTCGAATTTTTACAACCGAAATGACCCATTTCGAGGGAAACCGAGCGCACATCACATACACATCATAATCAATTAGGAAAACGCTTGCAAATGGCTGGCAAAACAGCTGCATGGCGAGTCTCCGACATGGAACAACAATTAGTAATCCAAATACTATATATTATATATTGCTTTTGTGTATATATACACATTGAGGAAACTGCTTAGTCAAAGGAAAGATATGAGGCTGAGACATATTACACATACGACCTGTTGCCAATCTTGTAGCATAATTTTAGGAGCTGCTCATAGTCCCTGAACCCATCTCCTTGGGACATTCAACTTTGCCCCTCGCTGATCTAATCCCAGCGGAATGACACCCAGACCGAGAGACAAACACACGTGCTCATAATTCATTATTTTAGTTGTCTATTAAAAAGTCAGCAGGCGCAGACGAGAAAATTACTATATAGTCGCAGCGAGAATTACACGAGCGTCGCGCCGCAGGATGAGATATTGGAATAAATTAATTATTTTTGGTGCAGGCATGCCACGTGAGAGCTGAGTGCTGTATGCTGAGTACTGAGTGGCTGTGGGCTTCGTGGTGTTCCATGAGCCACCACCAAGTCCTCGAGTGTCGCCTGGCAACAAATTCAGTTTTTCGACTGACTGACTTGGCTGATGCCATGGTTATGATGGCAGTTCGAGTATCGGCCAATAATCCATCGGCGATAAGTAGCTACCTTGTTCGCCCCACCTTCCTGCGTTATTTATATTTATTCTACGAATTTCTGGCGAATGATGTCGCTGGATGGTTTTAGACAAAAGATTGCAAAAAGAATTGGCTTTTCTCGTGAGTTTTTTCAGTATTATTATCATTTTTTTCTGCTTATTTTTGGCATCAGGCGAGCGTTGATGACGTCAAACTACGCCTTGTCTGTGTAAGTGTGCCCGAGGAGGGGTAAGTGTGCGAGGGAGGGGGAACGGTTGAGATGGAAAGATGGAAAACCGCACGAAGATTATTGAAAATTGAAGCAATATGTGGAAATTGCTTAACAGCGTCGAAGTGTATGTCGAAAGTCCCTGTGTGGCTCGGTACTTTTCATATTCCTTTTCTTATTTTACTGAATTTTATTTTATTTTATTTATTTATTTCTTGTGTGTTTTTCTCCTCTTCACTCTTAATATGTTCTCCCCATATGCGCAGTCATCTTTCATATTGTACTTTCTACTTTCGGGGGGAATGTGGGGGCATTGTAAATTGCCTGCTCGGTGTGTATACACCATATACCCGCATATATATGTGTATACAAACACATATCTCCTGTCTGCAGTTGCAGTTTGTATATTTACGGAAATAAAGAGATGAAAACACTGGTAGGATATTAAACAAAATAAACAGGAACGCCTCTGTGCATGGGCTAAAAATCAATCCTCATTTTTATAATAATAAACTTTAGTTTAATCAGCTTGGGAAATGCTTATTGTATTGCGAGAGAGATATGCCCCTATTTTCGGCTATAATTTAGTGCCCAAACTGATTCCAATTGTTGTTAATTTTAAAGACTTAACGGCAGCTATTTTTCCCCATCTCGACCGCCTCCCAGGAGGACAAAATGCAATTTAAATGCAAATGCAAATGCCGCGCTCGCCGCATCGAACTGAATTCAAAATTAAAGAGCAGAAATTTGCATTGAAATGCGAAAATGAATAGGAAACTAATGCGGCGGGCGGGCAAGTGCGTCCAGAGGGTCCAGAGATTCACCCAGGAAGCAGCTGACGACGGCGTCGACAGCCAGAGCTTTTCATTTATTTATTGGCCAGGCAACGGCCGGCTGCCGACTGCCGCCTGCCATTCCCCCTTTTCGTTGCTACTCGATTCGTAATTCTCCCCGACACTCACCTTTCTTGGGCGTCTCGTTGTCCCCGCCATTCCTGTCGCCATCCTCGCTGAGCTGCTGCTCGCTGACTTGCTCCACATCCAGCAGCTCCGAGGAGGATATGTCGGAGCGTTCGTCATTGGGTTCCAGGGAATTCTTATGAAGATTAAATTTGTGGCACACTTCAAAGGCTTGGCCCACGGTGCGGACGATGCGCATGGCCTGGGACTGGAACGAGGTGAGAATGTCGAAGAGAAAGGGTTTTAATTAAATTGCATTAAGGAACATAAAGGCATCCACTGGAGATACCACCCCCCGCAATTAAGCCGCTGCCACGAAGGAGCCCGCTTATTACGCATACGCCCCGTTGCGGCGCTGCACTGAACCCACCTCGGGATCGCTTGTCGCACAATCGCATGCAATTGCATCCTTTGTGCGATTATTGCATAAATTATCACATTCTGCTCGGGAGGCAGCCGCCGTCCCCCGCTCCAGGGGGGAGCTGCGCCGCCTCTGTCTCGCCTGGCGCTGCTCGGTGAGGATGAGCGGCAGCATCTGGTCGCCGGCTATGATGGGCTCCCGGAAGGATAGCTTCTTGCGCGGCTTATCGGTCTTGGGGCGCTCCAGCATCACGCCGGTGTTTCCATTGCTGCCCCCACCGCCACTGCTCAGGCTAGAGCTGCTCTGCTGATCGCTGAGACTCTTCCTTCTTTGTAGCTGGTGACGCTGCTCGGACCTCTGATGGAGCTGATGGGCTCGACGCAGGGCCTCCGGCGATGCGGCATAGTGATCGTTGGGCAGGCGCTTGAACTTCAGTCGCGCCTTGAGGACATCGCCATTGGCAGGAGCTGCGGCTGTCGAGCAGGATGTGCCTTTGTGACTCGCCTTAGCCACCGGCTGCTCCTTCTTTATTATGTACACCGTGTTCTCGTCATCGTTGAAGAGTATGTGCTTCGGCTTGTGGTCTATGTAAGTGTCATCTATGAAGCGTGGAGGCTGACTTTGGCCACCGGTCACTGGAGCCATTTCCCGCTCCACGCAACCGATGAGCTCTCGGATGTCCAGGCTCTTGTTGCGTGACAGGTGCTTCTGCTTCTTCTTGTGCGAGGGAACCGGGGACTGTGGTGGCTTGTCCTTCAGCTGCAGCTGCTTGTCACCCACAAGGATGTCCCGGATGAGGCCGCCGCCGCTGCGAAAGATATTCCGGTGATAGTGCACCTCCGAGGACTTCTCGGAGGCAGCTCCTGTCGCAGCGGTCGAGGCCTGCTGCTGCTGCTCCGCCGGCTGACTCTGGGCCTTGGCCATGTTCACCTTGCTGCGACTCCGGGTCCAGGGCAGGAAGTCAAAGGCCTTGGTGATGGGACTGCGGGGTACGTGGGCGGAGTGCTCCGCGAGATTGAGGCGCTGCTTGTGGGGAACAGCCATGGCAGCGAGGGTCTTCTCGTGCTTCATGGCCACCACTTGTGGTGTGCCGAAGAGTTCGCTGATCCGCGAAAAGAATCCGCCGGACACAAGGACGTTGATTTCGCCAATTTGTCACTGTTCACACTTGTTTTGTTTGCGGCGAGTTCAATGCTGCTGCTCTCAATGTTCTTGGCCAATTAGTTGGCTATTAATTTCATAATTGCTTAGGGTCCGATTGGGGGGCTCCTTGGTCCAGGTTGTTCACACTCGGCCGATGCGCCATTTTTCACACCTTATTGTTTGTGTATCCACCTGAGGCTGTTGCTTCTCTGTTTCGGTCTTTTCTGCGTGTTCATTTATTGGTTTATTGAATTATTTGCAACTTTTCATTTTCATGTTGCCTACATATCGAGGGGATATATATAAATATTTGTTTGGTTTATTTTTCACGAATATTTCTGCCGCTTGCAAACGAGTGATTTAAAAAAAAAAAAAAAATATAAAAGAAAACTGTCAATCTGAATTGGGTTTTGTTTTGGTTAGCCAGCGGTCGAAACTTATGTCAGGCATTGGCATCAGGCGAATGATTTGCAATTGTTGTGCTTTCCACTGAGTCAGAGCTCTGGTTGCAGTCTCCGCAGCCAAGAAAAAATAATTCCGAAGGTCTCTGATTTGTTGATATTTAAAAAAATAAAATTGTGAAAAAAACTGGGTTCTCTTGTTTAAAAATCATTTTAAAAACCTTAGAAATGAGTTAAAGCAAGATTAGAGAGCTTAGTAAATAATTTCGCAACAAAAACCTTTGATTAATTGCTAGATTTTCTATATATTTTCCTGAAATACTAGATTTAGATTAAAATAACTTTTAATTTAATTTTTCGCCTCATTTTACCTTTATCTGAACTATATTTAAATATTTACTCTATTTACATTTTAAGTAAAAGTTGTTTTCAATTTCAAATCCCTGCGACTTTTCCATTACTAATTAAGGCCATGTTAGTCGCCTAACTTTGTGGTTTCCCCTTTCAGACTTCGGAGGAGGACTACCTGGCAGAACTTGGCCAACAGCGGCAAACACTCAAGCACTTTGAAGGGCTACTTCGGAGGCGGCAGGCTGGTCGAGCACTCGCCTCCTGAATGACATTAACAACACATCAATTTGAATTATTTTGACAGGTAGTGACAGCACTTGTTGCGCAAACGCCAGACAGAAAGGAGATGGCCAACAAACCTGGCCAGCGTGCTTACAACACGTTTAATATTTGAACGGCCATTTAACGGTGGTTTCAAGGTGAATCTGTCGTTTTAGCTGCCAATTTAATGCTCCAGCGTTGCGCATTCCCCACGTGATCCGTCTTGGAAAAGCTGCCGACTGATTGTCTAACACATACATTCTATATATATACACACACCTCCCTCAAGTGTCTTGGGCAATTTCGCATAAATCAAATTGAAAACTATAAAAAATAAACGGATAAAGTGTGTGGCAATTTACATTCGTTACAGCAAAGCCGAAATGAAAACTTAAATAAATAAAACGCGAGAGCTGGAGATGGGGAAACGCAGAAAATTGCGTGGCTTTCCGTGGAAAACTACTTGAAAATTTATGGCGTTAAAAACGACTTTGTTAGCTTTGTTTTATGTATTTATTTGAATTTTAATTCCCATTTTGCTCTGCACAACAATCAAATCTGGCATTCTGTTTGTTTTCCCCGCTGTCTGTCATAAGGGAAAATTTCTGCTTTACACAGAATCTTTATTTCGTTGGCTCTGGCGGCGGGTCTGGTGTTTTAGCACCGATTTAATGGCCAGCGTCCATCTGGCCGGGGTGTTTACTGTGGCCTGTTGGCTTACTGGGCCACAGCAGCAGCAGCCGTTGCATGCGGCCACCGCAGGAGCCACTTCCGCAGCTGCACAGTTGACCGCAGGGAAAACTGCAGCCCGTAAATTGTGCACATTGTCACGTGGTCTGGGGGGAGGGAGTCCTCGCCCCCATCTGCTAATGAAGTTCGCATTAGTCATGCAGGCGGCAGCGGTGGCACTTGGAAATTCAGTTTACATTTCAGACAACGAACAGAAAATAGCCGAAGAATATAAACTTGAGTATTTATAATTCGAAACAAAGCGAAACACCTGCCTGCCTGAACGCCCTACCTTCTTCTTATTTACCCGCAATCACACCGCCTCGATGCCTCCCCTTCTGTTGTGGCTGTTCGATTTTAGAAATACTTTAAAGTAGGCTATTAAAATAATGGATCTATTTTGGCTTGAAATGCGAATAAAAAATAAGAAAAACAGAGAAGAGAAGCGGTACAAAACAAAGCAAAGTGAAACGGAGCGAAGGCACAACCAATTTTGGGAAATGAAAAGGAAAATGGCTGAGAGAATACGGCATTGTGCGGTTTTCCCCCGAGGCAATGGCACAATGCCTTTGCCAGAGACAACAGGTAAATTAAAATATATTTCTCCATTTTCTGTGAACTATTTGCCATAATTTGTGGAACATAGCTTTATGTTCATAAAAATATTTGTAGATTTTTCGGCTGTCAAAATGTGTTTTCTTCTTCTGCTGCTTGAGGGATCCATACACGAAGTAGGTATAAATAAATAAGCTAAGAGGAGCCGTGGAGAATCATAAATATTTCAACAAAAATATCACGTGTGCGTTCGCCTTATTGACCATAATTCTATTTATTTATACCTGCCTCCTCATTTCCTGCGGCTACCTGTGGCGAGAGTAGCTCATTAAATGCGTGTTCACTAATAAACACTGGATTTTTGAAAGAAAGTACGTCATTGAGCTAAGTTTGGATAGCAATCAATGAATTTGCTTGGCCTTAAGAACTGCACAGCCTTTGCTTTCCCGAACTGGCACTTTCTAGGGGTTTCCTTTCTCGCTTTTCTTTTGGGGTTTCTCAAATCGTATAACTGTCGGCACTTTGCAAACTTTTTCCTCTGCAAGTGGCTGCGTGTTGCGGCTTTTCTCTGGTAATTAATTTTCTAGTCAATTTTCTGCTCTTTCGCCTCATTATTCAATCCTTAGCATTGTTTAAGCGTAATATTGTTGCTGTTTTTATTTCATTTATGGCGTCAGCAGTCCCAAAATCGAATGACAAAACACTTTTGAGACTTGCGACGCTGCTGTTCTTTAATTTAAATATTTTCAAAAACATTTAATTTCTCGCCTCGCTGGGGATGATGATCTATGGGCCCGTTAAAATATTTTCCTTAAAGCTGTGACATGCCATTGCCTGAATTTATTTCCCCGGTGTCGTATCGCATTTCTTTTTCTTTTTTCTTTGCAAGGGGCAGAAATTTCACTTAGGTTTACATTTTATTCTATAGTTTTATTATCGTTTATTTATTATTATTTGGCACTTCACTGACACTCGCGCACTAGTTGCATAATTTGGAATTATTTGAATGGAGAACGTTTCTTGGGTTTCCGCACGTCTGCAGGGGGACGCCGTCTAGAGCGCACTGGACAAAGACCGAGCTGGGAGAGGAGACTGCCGATCGATGGACCGCCTTGTAGCCGGCGAAATGGAGGAGCTTTTCCCCAGAGCTTTTCCGCTCAGCTGTTGGCACGAGCATTGGCTACATGCTGCGTTTGTTTTGGTCGTTGTTCCCCCGATAGATAGATGGATATATCGCAGCGATCGAAGAACCCTCCTGGGGCCGGTCCAACTTGGCGTATGCGTGATTGCAGCTCCCCGCGTGACGTCATTGCTTTGTGTTTCGCGGAAGTAAACAATAGAGGCGGCTCTTCGCTTTGGCTCTTCTTGGCTCTTGGCTCTTGCTGAAAACCATAAATCATACACATTTCAGCACATTGTCTGGCCGTGTGTTTATATGTTCATTCAGCTCCGGGAATTGCGTTGCATTTGGTGGGTAATATAAAGGCACATCTAACGCCGCCTCAGGTGCAACGGGTTCAGCTTTTCCCTCTGACGCACGCGGTTTCCACACGTGCAGGGAGAGTGTGCGGAGATAATTCCTATATGTAGTTATGCCCATATATATGCATCTCCCCGCCTCTTTGTCCTGGCCTTAATTTCTTGTGTCACTTGTCAGGCATCTTGACAGCCCGACACGGACTGCCTTCAGATGTATGGGAATTCTTTCCCAGAAATTCTTCACCCGCCTGTTAATTAGAAAACCAAAAAAATGGAAATGCCAACTTGACATTGTCTGCGCAGTGAAGTGAAGTTGAAGGCCAGACACGCCTAAGGAATACCAAGAAATGTTGCCCAAAATTCTGTCTGATTTGGAATTAATCGACAAACCGCATTCGGTTTGAAATCAAAGCAAATGCATTTCCCACAGGCACTGGCACAGGCACCCGGGCGGCCCCCACAAAAGTAGAATCCGATTTATTTATTTGGCAAATCTCGGAGGCAACTTAATGGGGGAGGCGTGATGTCGCCTCGAGAATATGGGAGATTCTGGCCAGAACTGCTGGTTGCCACCGGCCATATAACACGGAAATAAATAGGAACGACTGATGGACAGTTGCGCCTTACTTTTCGCCGGATTTTTGTTTAGATCCCCGTACGCTGTAATGGCCAAATGAAAAATTGGTCTAGACTCCACAGACATTGACAATGAAAAATAACCATGGAATCACTGGTACAAAATGGCAAATAAAATGGAAAGAGTAAGTGCTGAAAGTGTTTATAGATTGCTGAATTCATGTATGTATCTCGTTCTATTTAGTCTAGTTTCGACATGAAATTAACATAGGTCCTTAAGTAAGCCAATAATTCAATTACATAGTTTTACAAATCCATATCAAATAGGTCACAATTATATAGCACATCCTATAAACTGCACTTGCCTCTTTATAGAGCACCCAATAATTTTCTGTTTCTGTTTATTTGCTAGTTGTTTTCGTTTCGGTTTTCCAATGCTGGATACAAGCCAAAATTATGCATACGTGTAGACATTTTGCCGAAGACCCGAGCTCGTATTTATAGACAATCCATGGGCGGTGGTCTTCGCAGAGGGGTTCCCCCCGGCATGGGTAATGTCAAGTAAGTCACATGTACATTGCATGCATTATGCGAAATGCGGTCATAAACATTTCAGTGGCCAAGTAAATGGCAAAACCTAAAACCTATTTTATATTCCCCGAAAAAGTAGGATAAACAACAACAAGAATATCTCCGGATTCTCACCTTTTTGTGACTTTTGAAGACGGAACACTTGAACGTATCCGTGCTGGCATCGCGTGCTATGTAGCTGAATATCTTGAGATCGCTGCTGTCGTGGGACACGTAGAATATTCTATAGATGGGATGATTGAGCAGCTCGATTTCCTCGGGGTCATTTGTCCAGTTCTTTTTCTAAAATCACAACAAAAATTGGGTAAATAAATAAATAACGAGTAAATAAATAACTGGTGACTTTGACTTACTTTTCGACGACGTTTTTTGAGCACAACGCGCACGCCATTTACCGATATGTGGATGGTGACCTTTCGCTTCTTCAGGTTCTGTACTTTGCACTCGTACTGATTGGGGAAAAATGTCGGAAATTCAGTTAGAAAAGTCTATAAGAAAAACTAATAGGTGTAACTGTATAAATACAGTTCAGAATACGTTTTTTTCTTGTAGTTATTCGGCAATTATTTATATATTTTAAACTATTTTTTTTTTCAAAAATGTAATATAAAAATTAATCATTTATTTACTTATTATAAATACTAAAATATTTTAAATATTTTTTTAATATTTTCCTTTACTGATAAATCCTGAATCTATACCACATGGACTCAGTTATTTGGTGAATTTATTATTTAATCTCTTAAAGAACAATCCTATAAGTTTATTTCTAATGGCTCAATAAAACTAATAATACTAAATAATAACTGTTTTGCTCAATAGTTATTTTTCGAGTGCGTTTTCCGTGTGCGGGGTAAAAGGAAATTGGAACCACGTAATTCCTGAATTTTCAATTAACGTTTGACTGCCTGTGACGGCTCGCCTAATGGCAAAGACATGACAATAACAAGCGCCGAATTCACCACGTCCCCCGCCTCCGGCTGACAGCCAGGGCTAATACGGAATATAACCCACATATAGTACACTGGCAGACACTCACACCCTGCGAGGAGTCGGCCAGGCTAACACGGTTTAAGCCAGGACACGCACGACTTCTCGGCACCGAGGAAAAGGGAAAGAATAAACAAGCCTCGTTACTTTTTATGCTACTAGAATGTTTTTTTTTTGTTAGCCAGCTTTTCTTCTGTTTCGCTTTTGGCCATATATGTAACTGTAATCAAAGTATGTGACTTTGGCAAACAGAAAGTGTTGGCTGCTTTTTCGGAAGAGAAGAGGAAATTTCGGGGGGTAAATTTAAAACCGCCTTCGGCCCGGATAAAAAGTTCCTTTAATTGGCAGCCGGAGATGTGCATATCCCACGGAAATCTGTTAACTTTTCAGCCAGGATTCAAAATTCACTGGCGTCCCACGCGGCGTATGCTTAATAGATTTCCTCCATGTTTACTTACCCTTATGCGCCGCATGGCCTGAACGATCTCGGCTCGAGTGTTGGGTCGTGGCACCTCCTCCCAGCCGACAAACTGCAACGACACAGAGAGAGAGAGAGAGCGGGTATTATGTTATTGTTTAAGGTCCACACAAGGGCTTAAGTTAAACAAGGCCTCAAAGGAGACTCAAGAGCCTCTCGGTTGGAGTGGCGGCAGGCCAGCAATTTAAGTGGAGATGCATATTGTGGTTTATATTAAAATGCATTTAATATAATACAAGAAAATATATTATATAATAAATTCAAATTAAAAGGAAACCTGTTTGGAAATTGAGATAAAGAAGAGTTAGAGGTTAGCAGACTTTGCATCAATTAAGATCTTCTATTTTTGAAACAATATTCTTTTAGTAAGTCTTTTGATTTATTAATAAAACAAATTAGCCTCCTCGGAAATTTCATAGCAAAACTGCTCTCAAAATATATTCAGAAAAATAAACACAAAGAACTCATTTAAATATAGTAAAACGATTCTGTTGCCAACGGAACAACAGCCTCGACACACTAAGCTGCATTTATATTTATAGTTTTTCTGCATTTTCTAAATTTAAGTGACGATCTGCCCTTTCTCAAATTCTTCAAGGGGAAAGCTCCATCAATTTGCCAGCTTAAATATACTTTCTATTTGGCTGTCACTCAGAAATACTAACAATACTTTTAGTGGTTTCCCGGGGAAATTTATGGCCAAAAATGAATTCAAACTGCGGCGACAACAACAATAGCTCGCAGTTGCGATTGTTTGAAAATACAAATTGCGATTTTAATGCAGAATGCAGCTCAAGGATAACGAATGCGTAGATATGGACCTAGATTTGAGAATTTTATTACGGTGACAACAACAATTTAAATGCTAAATGACATGGCAACAACAAGCGCGGAGAGTGAAAGAGACGCCCCGATGATGCCATCGCCCACTGACAGTGACAAAATGTGCATGAGATAGCAGCCACGCCTCCGCCGCCCCCCATTTCGCCAAATAAATACATATATATATATATATATATATATAAACAGTTTTCAATGTGCGACAAATAACCAACACAACAATGAAAATAAATATTTATGGCGAAGCCCAGTGAAGAGGAGAGTATCTTTTCGGGTGAACAGCCTTTCGCCTCGTGAAAAAACTCGCATCCCTTTATTTTGGAAGGGAAACTTTAGCCATATTTTTCGTGGGAACAGTGCCATCTATTTATGGGACCCAGCATATGTCTATTCTCCATGAGCTATGTCGAGTTATGGTAAACAAATAGCTGAATTTTTTGCTACGATTTTCTGTGAATGCTAATTCTCTGAATGCTAATATGATAAATGTTCTGGGTTATGGCGTGTGCCCAATCAATGTATTTCAGAAAAACCCGCGCCAAAAATAGACGAAGACTAATGTTTTAATTCCGACAGAAAATAGATTTTGGCAAATTATGAAGGAAAACAGAGTTAATGCTTTCGCTGATTGATTTCCACCCACACCGTGATTAATAGCCACATGCCCTAGAAGTTGGAAAGGCGCAAATGTTTACTTCTCGCCGAATATACACTTACGATTATGCAGATGTTGGACCAAATATTCGTAGGTACTATATATGTGTATATTTTTAACCCTGTCGTTCGCGTATAAATAGATATTTGCATGCCATTACCATTGAAGGGCTATGAAACGAAGCTTTAAAACTCCCCACAAAAGCCATCCGGCAGTGAGCCCATAAAAAGCCATTTACAAAGCGGAAAGCAGCCGAAGATGGAGCCTGGAAAAACTCACCCAGAAGAAAAAAGGAAAATGCGAAGGGGAGGCAGAGTGAAAGCTGAAACGAAACTCTCACTCTCGCCCACAAATATTTGGATTGCATTAAATTCATGCAAACACAAAGGATAAAGGACACACAGAGCGCTTATCCTCTCCAGCTAGACAAATCCCCGCGCAAATAAAATAAAAAGAAAACCAGCTACAGGACCCGCTCTGAGCTGGCAAAACGTTTCGCTCAATGCTTTCCTCGCTTTTCCAAGGGTTTTCCCACCCCATTCGCATCCTTTTTTTCACTTAAAAACCATTTCAGTGCGACGGCTCTATGCAAATAGCCGCTGGACTTTGTTCGTCGCTTCGTTTAAATTCATTTACTTTGATTAAAACCCAGGCCAAGAGCGGGTCCTTTCTTCCTTCCTTTCGCCAGAGGAATAAACTTTTATGTGTAGGCCAGGGAGCGTTATAAATTGTACTTGTAGCCGAGTTAATAATTTGTTTTTAGGCCATAACTTTACCTGTGCACACAAAGGAAATGTTTACATCCACTGATAAAATACATAGTTTAATTCTTGAGTTGTTTTGAAAGGTAACATTTGTGAAGATAACTTGTTTATTTAAGAGTATTTATTAAGATTGATTATAACAAGGTTTTATTTTAGTTATAAGGTATAAATATAAATTAAAAATGCTTTTTAATAATTTGTAAAATATTGGATTAACCCAAGAATAACTTTACAACTGGTAAAAATATTCAAAGTGTATCAAAAAAATCTTGAAATCCACAAAAATAAGTAAAGTAATATTCTATTATTTTGTGTTTTGTTATTTTTTAATTGTACTCTATTTTCTGTCTGTAGACAGTTAATGGCTCCAAAGCTTTATGACCCGCATTAGGTTTATTGGTCAAAGTCAAAAGGTTTCTTGTTTTGATAAGGAGTTTTTAGCAAAACAACTCACGTTTCTGGCGCTTTCCCGGACTCTGTTTTACCTTCGATTAATTGCGCGCACTGCAATCGATTTTCCCACTTCGAGAGTTCTATTTTCAAACATTTGTTTATTTATATATTCGATCGTTCGGTTGAAAGACAAGTGAAAAGTCAAAAGCTGGCCACGTTTGCTTGGCGTGACGTCAGCAGCTGCGAGGCGTGTGCTCAAGGTGTCCTGAGAAATCACCTGCCATTTGTGCCTTTGACCCGACAAAAAGCAATTAAGCTTAAAGTCATCCCCGAAAATCACCGACATAGATCACCAAGGAATTGAATGTTGAATTAAGAGATTCAGAGGGGGCGTTCGGGGAGGTATGGCCATCAAATGGACCGACTGTGGACCTGGTTTAGCCGACGGCCAACGACAAACAGATTAGAACAGCTTAGTTTGCCCGCAAAAAATATGCGAAAAATGAATAAAAGAAAGCCCCGAGAGCGACGCATAAAAAATACAAAAATCTGGCAAAGGATTTGGTTTTTGGCTCGCCGTTTCAGCCGTTTCTTTCAGTCGCTCCAGCCTTTCAGCCTTTTTCGCCATGGCTAATGGCGCTCCGGGCCGGACCAGCTTTCATGTTCAGCAGCCCCTTTTGCTCTTTTGGATTTTGCCTTTCAACAATGCGAAACATTTGTTTGTGCAGCGTTTCCCGCTTTTCCTGCTTGGCCCGCTGCTTCCCAGAAGGAAGCGTTGAAAACATAATTTTTCTCGGTTTATTTACAAAAATAAGAAAAAAAAAATGTTAAAAAATGCTGGTACATTCGTGTGTACACGTAACCCCTGACCCCGCGCTGGCACATAACTGGCGCAATTTTTTGTCGCACTGCCGCAGGGCATTACAATTTGTATTATTCCTGTTTTTTATTTTTGGTTAATCCCGGGAAAGGGTATGTGGCTTGGCCGGGTCCAAATGTATCGAATAAGCAGGGTAGCCTCTGCGAAATCTGATTAAAATCATGCTTTGTAGGTATCTTATATATATTTAAGGAGCTTACGAAGGAATAATCCTCAGGGATTTATGGAAATTTTGAGCTCTACGTCTTATTATACGGGTTTGAAAGTACAATAAAGGAATTAAATATTAATAAAAATCGTTGTTTCGAATTATTTTAATTGAAAAGAGTTTATGACTTCAACACAATATATTTTTGTGGAATAGAAGAGCTCAAAGTCCACGTACTTTACATCAAACATCATTTAACATTGCACCCCTTTACAAAGCATACTTTTGGGGATTTCCATGATTTATTTCTGGCGTACATTAAAAGCTTTTCGAAATACCCAAGGGGTAACCTTGCTCCCAGTCCAGAATTTGAAATGCAATATGAATAATGAAAGGGAACAACTTTAATTCAGTTATTCGTGTTTTATTCACTTCCATGTTAAACATTGCCAATACATGTGTTCGCAAGCTGGAAAAAAGCAATGCATAGTTTTAAGCGCTGCAAAATATAGACAGGAGAAATGTGAGAGAAAAGTGTGGAAAATTGCGGAAAAGCTCTCTCTCTTTATCCCCCCTTGTGTGGCCAGTAATTCGACATGTGTAAGAAATTTAAAAATTAATTAGGAAAAAAAGAAGAGAAAATTTAAAACAAAATGAAATGTTGTTGAAAACTGCACGAAAATAGATCAATTCGTCGTCTGGTATTTATAAGCAGTAAATTGATGCTGTTTATTGAAACATTTAATTGGCCACTTTGAGAGCTCTTCAATGGAAATTCGTTTAAAAATTGTTGATTGAAAATATAATGTCTGCCTTGTTTTTTTGTTTATCGATGGGGGAGAGGGTAAAAAACTGTATTTTTGAAGCGAGAGCAGAGATAATAAACTATATTTTAAACATGTTACCAGACTTTCTGGCTTTAATAAAGGAATTTTTCAGCTGGTCTTAACTTGTTCCATCTTAAAGCTTCGCTGGATGGAAAAACATTTAAAAAAGAAAATCAACAGAGCAAAGTTAAACCTGAAGTGAAGTGCGGAGGCTGAGGGGTAGCCCAGTCCCAAGAATTTCCGCTAATAATGTTAATTCCATTGCCACCTTCGGTGCCCAAACCAGCCACTCCACTTCACCCACACCCCCAGGAAAGCCCACAGCCACAGATAATCAGCATCTCTGGCTTGTTCTGCACTTCCTCCTGGCTTTTGTTTTGCTTTCATCTCGGTTTTAGTTTTGCGCTGCCTTCGTCCTGCGTCCCGTGTCCTTCCTTCCTTCCTTACTGCCTTCCTGTACTGCGTTGCGCAACTTAACTTCCTTGGGGTTTACCACCCATCAGGCCCGGTTTTCAGGCCATTTCATTAGCATCATCCGAGCCAGGCAGCCAGGAGGAGCAACTTAATGAGATGGCGTGCAAAAGTTTCGGCTGTCTTTCTGGTTTCTGCGTTATGCATAACTTTGGCCATTTGGCTTGAGCTTAATTTAAAACAATTATTTGACGAGCTGTAAGTGGCCGAGGCCGCAGGCCAACTGAACCCAACCCAAATCAAAGGTGGACCGAAGCCAGGCCAAAAGACCATCCGAGTTCCCACCCAACCGAAGCTAACCGAGCTGCAGGTTTTCACCAACTCTTTATATATATGTATGTACATCCATCCAGGCCAAATTGCAGTTGGCCAAAATGCAAATCGCTTGGCCAATAGCACGCCCATCCCTATTATATCTCAACTATGATAATTTGCTGCTTTTGGCAGTTTTCTCGGCGCGAGGGGAGCGCGGCACAACAGTTAGCTGCGAACATTTCCGCAGCTCAAATGCAAACTGCAAACAAATGAGTTCGTCTGGCCGTATAAATCATGTCGTGGGATTTGGGGTTAGAAGAGTGCCCCTCCGCACCGCACCGCACCGCCTCTCCAGTAACTGCCCCTTCTTATCGGCTGCTCTGCAGTAAAGTGCAAAGTCAGGCTGCCTAAGTGGCGTGAAGTGAAATGCTTTCTTTTCGCCAACACTCGCGGCAACAAGTTAAGTGCAAGTTAAATCAACAACTGAATTTCCACCGTGCTAAACACACCGAGCAGTAGAAGAAGACGAAGAAGTACTCATTGCTTTTGTTTTTCTTTTATTTTTTAGGTGCAAATTAAATGGCCAAGTGAGGGTACACTGGGAAAGAAAGTGATAAAATCTATACCAGAATATAAAAATATGTATTTGGATTGGCGTGTTTATTGACTAGAACTTTTATTTAGAACAAAACCATATCAAAGAGGATTGTTTTAGTAGAAAGGCACCATCTTCTCTTTTAAACATCACAAGTTCCCCTTTGGGAATTTATAAGTTTAAAGTGTCTTATATTTCTGTGAATGCTAAAATGCTTTCCAGAATACAAGTACTTGCCACCTTAAAAAAAAATCCTATAGCTTTCCAGAGAGCAAACCTCTATGATCTCTCATGTTCTCCAATTTAAACAAAGATGAAAACCTAATCATTTGTAAGCTAGTCTCAAAATCAAATATTTACCATTCAAAAATTTTTTGTTTTCTCTGTGCTAAAGAGTCTTAAAGTTTATTATCCTCCGGTTCACCGTAAAACTGCATGTGTGAGTTGGGTAATAAAAACCACAGAGCGACAGAGAGACTTGCTTTCTTTTGGCTGCGAATTTGCATAAGCCATAAGGGTGTGGGGGATATCTTTCGCTTTGATTAGCCCCCGCCAAAGAGTGTGTGTGCGATTGTAGGTATTACTCACCCATTTTCCGTCAATGCCTAGCAACGTAATAAGCCATTTCCGGTGAGGAGAAAAAATCATACAAATTATACTTTGTGCTTTATGCACTTCACACTCCAAGCCCATAAAGCTCTAAGCCAATAATAAACGACTCCAAAGAAATGGAAAAGCCAAGAGAAAAACGCAACGAAACCCATAAACAATTATCTGGGGAGAGATAATAAAGCATAGGGGCGGAGGGCAGGGCCCGAGCTGCATTCTTTGTTTGTTCTTTGTTACGACTTTCGCCTCACTTCATTAACTCCCCTCCGCTCAATTGTAGAGTGTCAAGTTTTATTGGTTCCACGGGTTAAATTCCCGACAGACTGGGAAAAAGTAAAAGTTTCTCTTGGCTGCCGTCCAGCACTGACCCATATATGTATATCTAGCAGTATCCCACAGATATTTCGGTTCGGTTCGGCTCGGGTCTGTTCTCTATAAACAAAGCGGGTCGAAACGAAATGTATTATGCAAATGCAGCTGCTGCCCCGCCGCAACATGCAAGAAATGCATCATGATACGAGTATTTATATTATGATGAGGCAACCATGTCCCTCTCTCCACGGACTGTGTGTGTGCTGTGTGTGGGTGCTGCGGGTAAGTGAAATGTGCTGTTCGATGCTGTTCAGGGAATACCGAGCCCAGACAATGGACATGCCTTGTTCTCCGCTTGTAATTGCAAATCAAATGAGCTCCGATTAGACAGACAGACAAGCGGTTGGTGTTCATCTTGGATTTGGCATTCTGTGAGTTGAGAGCAGGGGCTTTACCGAGTTTTACCCATAACTACTTTGAAAATACGAGTAGAGTTTTCTGGACTAGATTTGGCTTTAATTTGGCTCACCCATCCCTCTAACAAATATTTAATTACCAGTAAACTGAGTAGTTACAAGACAAGTGTATGCAATTTAGACACAAAACATTTCCATCTTAGTTCTACCTGCTGTGGCTTTGGCTTGGTCTGACTTCAAGTGCCATAATATTTCCGGAAAAGTTTTCCCGAAACCGAATTGCTTTCCAAGTTGGAGTTCCCATTTCAAAGGAAGCGCCGGTACCGCAGTGGCGGCCAAGTTTCCCGAGTCAAAGGTAAAATCAATAAACCAGTTACCGTTTGGCCAGGACCAGGACCAGAGCCAGCACCAGAACCTCCCCCAGTTACCAGCAACCCTCGAATTTGGCCATAAACAATTGTGAGGGCGAGTAGTAGTGTGCACCGAGGGCGACAAAGCGTACACGAGTGGCCCCATAATAACAAAGCAGAAAATCAATTGGAAGTACTTAAGCAAACAATGGACCAAAGTAATGAAAGAACAGCCCAGTAACCAACAAAAAAATATATACAAAAAAAAAAAAAGAGAGAAAACAATAAAAGCCTCTTTCCCAAAACTCCCCTCCTCCTACTCTCTTTTCCTTTGGTTCTTTCATTTGGTAACAAGTGGCGTCTAATTTAGCACAAGGCGATTATTCAGATATCAGAAGAGCAGCACTACCTGCAATTACCACTAAACTGGGAGAAGAGTCTTTAATAATTGAATTAAAACCTTTTAGAGATCTAAGCTGTTTCTTATCACAAGAGCCTATTATAAGCATTAATTATATACTTTACTTATGGAAAACAAAATAAAACTAAGCTTAAACCTCATGTCATGTAAAGTTTTAACTAAACTAAATAGGGCTGCTTAGATTCAGATTATTTTAAACAGTAATTAGAGGTATTTTCTTGGGTTTAAAACAATTATTTTCCTCCTCAAAGAACCAGAACTCAAAAGCGGAGGCCAAAGCCGCAGCGCAAACAGAAACTAAAATAAATAAGTTGCGTGCCCCTCTCACACACGCACACTCACTCGCACACGCCAAACGGGCGGAGAGCACGGGGCGTATGAGTAATGCGTCACAGCAGCTAAACGAGCGGAAGCGTTTAATTAGCAGCTTTAATAATTCAATCAGCGCGGTTATTCCTCTCCCCGCTCCCCTCCGCTGACCACTAATTTTTATACAGCAATTTAACCGTGTTATTATTATTATTTGCTGGTGTTCCCACTCTTCTGCCGTTTTCGGCGGGTGTAAATTTCACAAACAAGTGCTAAACAGGCTTAAACGCTCGGCGCCTCAAATTATGCCAATCTCCATTTTCCATGGATTTCCTCTGGCCGGTCGTCGGTCACACATTTTATTGAACGACCTTAATATCGAGGAGAGGAGGTGTGGGTAGGGGGAGTCGGGAGTTGCGGCTCCCTTTGAAATGAATCGTGTGGCTTTTCGGGGGTGGCTTTCGAGCTGTTTTCGGGATGGAGGGTGAGGAAGCAGGGGAACCAGTGGTTTCTGCCTTGCCACCTGCTGGGTTGCCAGGACTGGAGCTTGGCTCCCGGCGCCATGGGTTAATGAACTCCTCCTAATTAGGTTAGCGGTTAAGCCCGACCGAAAATACTACTCACAAAATGCAAATTAGTCAGTACATTATCGGTCTCAAGTTTCTTTTTCACACACACTCTGCAGAGAAATCATTTCTTATTGATCTTTAAAGCGTTTGCGCTGCGCACGTACATATATGGCGAAAATTGCATCGCAATAAATTCCCAATGACCACTATCCAATGGGCAATGGCCAACAGCCGGAGGCTATTCGCTGAGCTGAGCTGAGAGTGCTTGCAGCGACTGCTTAATGAAAAAGTAGCCAGCCGGGGCTAGCAAAAACGAGCTAAGGCAAAAGCAAGGCAAGGCCTACTCGATGGTCATTGATGTCCAAGAACAGACAAACCTAGAGCCAGCTAGAGAGTTCCAGGCACTGAGAAAATACAGGCAGCAAAAGGGAAATACCTTTGTAAAGAAGCTTAAGGTTGATGTAAAAATATTATAATTACAATCCATCTTAAAAACAAAAAGTTGTTTTATATTTATATGCAAATATCACTGCTCAATTCATAAACCATCATTAATATTTAATATTATTATTATACTCTCATTTAATTTTATAAATTCTTATTTAATTGTCTTAATTGTTCTCTGTGCATAGAAACGCAACCTGAAGAAGCAAGACAGACAGACCAGAAATAGCTAGACGAAGTCCCAGTTGGAGACTGTGTAAAAACCATCAAAGCCAGCGCCAAATGTTGGCTCAAGCCTGGCAAACATGGCCATGTCCAGTATGTGCGTGCATCTTTGCTTTTTTCTACCTGCAACTGACTGTTTGCCCACTCCACTGCCCTCCACTTCATCCCACTCTAACCCGCTCTCGCTCCGTTCCTAGTTCATTCAATCCATGGCCAAATCGACGCTGCAGCTGAGCTTTGATTTGATGACCGTGAGTCCCCATGTTCGCTTTCTGTTTCGCCTCCATCCCCATCTCCAGCTCCGACTCCATCTCCATTTCCATCGAGCATTTCACTTTGTGTCGCCAGCGAACGAGTGAAATCCCGAGTCTCGTCTGGCAATCTGTGGTTCAGCCTAAATGACTGCATCCGCCGTGTGAGAGAAGAATCTTCTATCTGCTATGAAGTAATTTCATGCCACTTGGCATAGCTAAACCGAACTGGACCGTAATTATATTCAATTCTAGATGGTTCATCACACGGGGAAAAATGTAATCTAATTTTAAAATAAATATTTGTAGTATAAATAAATGTTCAGGAATATGAGAAAATGTAAGAACCATTTGAATTTCAATTAGATTACACTTATATAGCAATATTTTCATGTTTAACAAGCTAATAAAGAAAAGAATGTGATAAATTAGTGGAAGGTAGTGTCATAGCAACGAATTTATTACATTTTAATCTACAAATATTCATTAAGTTTTACCTTTTAAGACTGAAATTCCTTTAAAAATATGCAAAATTATGCACTTTTTTCTTCTCTGTACCCGGCTGGTCTCAAGTGTAAAACTAATTTCAGCAATGATGCCAAAATGATAGCACAAACAATCATACACACCAACACAACCGATCCGATCCGATTCGGATCCAGTTTCGTTATTGTTCTCGCTTAGAAGCAGCGTCAATTGCCTAACTAGAACAAAGGCATCTGTGGTGCAGCTTCCCCATTAGCAGAGCAAATATAATTACCAAGGCTAACTGGGGCAGCAAAAATGCCAGGAAGAGCCCGGAAAAGCCGATGCAGTGGCCGGGGCCGGGGCAGAGCCAAGTCGAGCCTTGCTGAGCGCATAAATGCATGTTAAAGTCAATTTATGCAGGCCAGACAATGCAGCTTAGATCCTCTTGGCATCCACTTTTGTGCCAGGTACAGATTGTGCACAAACATGGCCAACACACACACACACTCACACATTCCCAAGGGGGGCCAGGACACGTGCTTGTTAGCGTAATATGAACACCTCCATTGCTGCTCCTGCTGCCCCGTTTGAATATGTTAAGTGGCAGGCAGGGAGGCGGGCAGGCGGGCTGGCGGGACAACAGTGCGTAAGAGCGATATATGCATTCCAACAGCTCACATGGCTGGGCAATTTCAATGGAATGCAATTTGCCGTACTTCAACCTTTCTTGAAATTAATTTCGGCCCGCTCGGCGATGAAAGAAAGTCGAAAACCTATGACAAATGGCCACGGACATACGCCGACAGAAGTTGCAAGACGAATGTGCAGCGTTTTCTCGAAAATTTGACAGCTCTGCCGACACGTGAAGGCGAAACTTGGGGCACTCTGTTCAATTTACCGCCAAAGTTCGCGCCCAAAGTGGTGTGAAGAAAAGCATTTTTCCAGCGCGAAAGTTTTCCAAGAATGACATTAAATTTTGATGGCAGCGCAACTAAACAGGAAAAGGCGGAAAATTTTCCACTTGAGCCAGACTTTAATTTGACTAATACGAAAAATAAACCAAAAAATCAATATGCAGAACGTGTGTCCCCGCCGGAAATGTAGCGGGTCGTAAAAGAAATGATAAAATGAGTAATATTTCTCTGTGTTTTTTCGGGGACACTGCCTAATGACACGCAACTTGGGAGTTATGAAAAGGGGTTGGCCGAAAGAGAACTGGGCCCGCCGCCCCGCCTTGGGGGAAAAGCCGAAAAGAAAATGTAGCCCGAGATAGCTGGCCTCCCTGTAGCGATCTGTTAATGATACTTTCCCGGTGAAAAGCTTCAGCTAAATGGCAAAAAACGAATTCGAAACGAGGACACGCACATTATATAGCAATTTGTGAGCTGCAACTGCAACTGAGCTGAGCTCAGCTCAGAAACAACAACAGTCGCAGCAAAAAAATCGTAAACTTCGCCCGACTTTCGCGACTGAAAGGCAAAAAGTATCGAGCAATTTGGATTTTGGATTGGAGGCCACTTTTTAGCAGCTTTGTGTTAGCCATTTAGCCAATTGCTGCCTCACGCAACTGGAATGCCCCCATAAGGACATTGCAACAATTGTGCGTCTCTGTGTTGGTTAGCTGTTCGTGAGAAAAGCCAATGTCAAGGTGTCCGGAACGATTTTCTATTAATACCTGTCGGCGCACTATTTATTTTTATTTTATTTCCCAATGAATTTCCGACTGTTCGATTGTTTGCCAAATGCTCATTAATAATTTATAGGACATACCGCGACGAAATGCAGCATGATTCACCCGATTCGCAATCGAATTGCAACGTACAAATAGGTGAAAGATTCTCGCTAATTCGATTTTTCGATAACATAAGCTCAGAAATTGTTTGAGAGCTTCTTCTGCTCCGCTTTGCCTGCTTTTTTAATTAAATTTTTGTCATCCTACGGTGGAAGGTTGTCAACCGTTGGCTCCTCCGTTCCCTCTGCCACTTGCAGCCATTTGCAAATGTCCAACCATTCTTTTTAATTGACAAAATTGATTAAAATGTTGCTTAACATTTTGCGCCAAACTGACATTTATCTTAATTGCTGGGAAAATGTCGTTTGGAAAATAGAAAAAGCCCCATGAAAACGGACACCAGTGAATTGGGACACAGATCTGAGAGATGGAGCTCTTAATTAGATAATGGCCGTCAAGGCATTTTGTAAATTGAATTCTCTGAAGATAAATGGAGCGTAGAAATATATAGGTGGGGTTTATTAAAAAAGCATCTGTTAATACTGATAAATATATATTTAAATTTAAAGAGAGATGCTTTACATTTCGTAAATAACTAACAGCTTGCCTAATAACTCATATCGAGTCATGATTTTTCACTATCGACATCTCTCCCAAAACCTTTGGATTCTTTTTATTAAAGTGAATAACTGGCTGCACTCTTTTGAATCCTATAAAAAAACGTAAAAATTGCGAAAACTCACACCTCTCTTGCTCTGTTAAAACCAATACCGTGTCATGTTTTTTTCGCTGTATATTTCACTTTCCTTTTGATGAGTTGGCCCACCCGGAATACGAAATCTCTTTCACAACATTCTCATGGCATTGTCCATGGATTTGTGCCTGCCAGGGGTTTGTTTGTATCATCGAAATTCAAAGATTCTCGTGGCTAGGCATTGCCAAAATAAAAAACACGAAATATGATTTAGGTTTGGCGTTGGAACGGTCGTTTTTTATTTATTTATTTACGGATGCCATTGAGCGACTGCCGACACGATATCCACGCCCCCTTCGATATGTCCATGTCATTTTTGTATTTCTTTGTATATGTGTTTTTGTTTCGCTTAAATATTTCATTTTGCGGCACATTAAAGCAGAGTTAAGAATTTATGGCCCGGCAATATGTGTGGCAACTACTTCCGCTGGATGTCAAGCATGTGGCAGACAAATGCTCTGTGTGTTCCTCTCTGGCCCCACTCGAGTGCACTGCATTGCACTTGACACGTTTCCAAGGAGCGCTCCTAAGGACTTTGGACACTTTCCAAGGCACTGAAAAATCTGGAGCGAGGGAAGAGGGAAAATCCTGAGAGATGGTCGAGTGTGACTGGCATTTTTATAGGCTGCAGTTGAATTATCGACACATTTCCTGCAAATACACGAGTGCTTCGATTTCTGGCAGCCACACACTATTGACTTTCCCAGACTTTTCCGCCCCCACACCCGCGCTCTCTCTCTCTCTCTCTCATTTAACTAATCAAAAGTAATTTTAATCAAAGGAAACCCTCGCCGCAGGCCAGGGACAGATAACCGGCAGCAGACAGCAGACAGCAGACGGAGCGAAAGCAATTAAAGCCACGTGCAAAGTTTGCCAAAGGTTACGGAAAAGGAAAAGTTCTAGGCTCTCTCTCAAGGTGGGGCGGTGACTTCAAGAAGGATTGCTGCTCGATTTTTTCCGTATTTGTCTTGGCAAAGATCAGAGGGAAAAGTCCTGGCCAGGTCCCCTGCTAAAGTGGCCTGGGGACTTGGCAGGGCAATCCTTGGGGTGGAGCTTCCTCTCCTCCGGAGAGATGTTGGGTTAAGCAAACTTAATTAATAAACGAAAGAGGCAAATGAAAGGAAGCTGATTGAAGGCGTGCAGTGAGGAAAATTCATGACAGTTAAAAGGGAAATCTACTAAGCAGTCTAAAGAAAGGTTGGGTTATGGGAAATCTAAGGAATTTGTATATTTATTTATTATATAAACTATATAAACTATTTTTATCTTAAGAACTTTATCATGCTATACATTTACAAAGATTCCCCTCAGTGTATATGCGTTAGGCTCTGGGCCTCTGTGTGTCGTGCAATGAATCGAAACTCATTAAAAACTTTCGCTGTGGTTTCATTAAAGCCAGCAGCTGCCACGCCCACCTCACACACTCACCCAAACATTTCCGCCCCCCTCATTGTCTTCTATTAATATGTCAAGGTCTGGGCAAAAGCGCACACATTGTGCCGACAAATAAATTTGAATAATTAAAAGGCCCACAAAGAAAAACACACTCCAGGACCTATGTAGGTATGTGTATGTGGGAGGCTGAAATAGATGCGGAACAGCTGTCCTTTTATTTTCGGCTAAATGCCAGGACAAGCTGTTGCCTCCCCGGGGATAGGGGCCAGCTCCTTGTTATTTTATTTAGAAAGAGAGAAGGAGAGTCGCTGGCGGAGACAAATAAAGCAGAGATAATCGGACCGGCAAAGTGCACCGCCCCGCACAGACAATAGACCAGAGCGACAGCTTGACAAACTAATAACAAAAGGCGGACCGGCTGACAAACGCACTCGAGTTGGCCAAGGGCGAAAAGAGCCGGCCAAGATCCCAGCTGCCAGATACCGGAGGAGGATGCCCACACCCAGTGAGAGGAGTAAGTACTCTGCGGGCCCTGGGCTCCTCTCGGTTAGCTCATTAAAAATGAGAGCCACCGCCTTCGTATGCCAACAAGTGCCAAAGTCACAGTTTTAATTTACCATAGACAAGCTCTCGACCGGGCCAAGAAGGGTGCACACCGAGTTAGTTCTGTTTGTTGTCCTGGTCCCGTCTCTGGTTGTTTGCCTAATCCCGCTGAAGTACCCTCATCCATCCGAGACGGAGGCTCCGGGGCCTCGCCCACATTACCAGCCAATTATGAGGCGGCTTACGGCCTCAGAAAGTTTCCAACTTTAAGCGACAGCTGACAGAATGTATTTTAATTAAAATTCAAAGAAAAACTCAAGACTCGAATTCTCGCAAAACGCAAATTTAATTGAGCGCGGCCAGGACTAGGCAGGATACATTGCCTTCACGCCCTATAAACTCTCAAACAAGCAGATTCCGCTCTAGTTCCCATACATATTTATAGCCAGGCATGGGGCGAAGCAATTTAAGGCCTAAAGATAAATCTTAAGGCAGAGAGAACTTAAAGAACTTGGTTTAAAAAGAAGTAAAATTAATTAATTAGGAGTTATTAAAGGAGATTTTATTAATATTTATTCATAAACTGGCAATATTTTAAGCTATAAAACTAAGAAAACGAAAGAAAAACTGAGTTAATGACTAAAAAAAAAATTAATACGAGTATTACTGCAATGAGACAAGTGAAGGTTTAAATTTGTACTCTACAAAGATATCCTTTTCCTTAATCCCACTTTATTTATTAATAAAACTCTTTTAAAGTGCAACAGTTTTTCCCTTAAATTTATTTTTCAAGAAATTATCAAAAATATTCCTTTGAAACCGATAACCCTTTGAACGTATCCCGCCCAGGTCCATCCACAAATTTTCAAGAAACGGCTAAGAACATAAATATACAGAAAAGTCCAAAAGAAAAAACAAACAAGCAGCCTCAGAAGAAATCTGTTTAAGTATTTTGAGGGAAAATAATTTTCGATGAGAATGCAAATGAATTTGTGGCTAATTGAAAAAGCTTTCAGCACGCGCGCTCCGCTTGCTGAAAAGGTCAAAAGAGCGCCGCGGCGAAGAATACACAAAACATGGCGTATACGCGGTGTGGGTCGCACGCCTTTTCCTATTTGCAACAATTAGGCGCCAATCGCGGCCAATTATTAATTTGGCTTGGCTTTCAATTAAGCAATTTGGCGCCATGCCCCTTCATTTTCATCCCCCCTTCTCCGGGGCGCTCTAAATTTTTTGATTGTTCCCACAAGTTGATTTTTGGGTGGCGGAAAACACTGATGTGCTGGTTAGCAACAACAAAAAATATTACGGAACAAAAGGCGGAAGGCGGATGGCGGAAGGAAAATTGGTCCATTTATGGTATCGCACAATGCGGCGTCGTGTGTGCAATTCCTTACATTTTACGATTGGCAGGCGGGCAAGCACTGAAAATGCCAAAAACGTCGAAAACTTTTATGCTAATTTCCACCCACCGAAGCGGAGATGTGGGGGAAAAGTGAGGCGGAACTGGATCCCAGCATCAAGTGGAAAACTTTCACAGTATCCACCGTCGACACAGTGTCGAAGAAATGTTTGTTTAGAATTTGGCAGAGCGTTATTTATGGCCCAATAACTTTTAACTTCACATGCGGCCCCATCGCAAAATGCAAATTAGTTGCCATTTGGCCAAGACTCACGTAGAGCCGTAGCGCTCAATGGGGCCAAATAAATTTAATTGAAAAGCCAGGCGGCGGCGTCGGTGGTGGCGACGGTCAAGGGGCCGAGTACTGCTCAGTCCTCCTCCCCCAGCAGGCAGGTAAAAATTACTTCTTAAAGTCCAGCAGCAGCAGCAGGACTGTCAATCGACCGCAGGGAGGACCTGCCAGTCAAAGTGTTTAATTAATGTCTAAATAATTGACAGCAGCAATCTTCAGCCAGCATTTTCATTAATAGGAAAATAGGGTGGGGCGCCAGGGAGGTGGTGGGTTTTCCTCATTTATATTCTCGGAGATGTCCACTCCGAAGGTTAAGGTCACGCCCACGCTGTTAGTCAAACAATTTTCATCGGGCGACACAATATGTCTTTTGATTATATTTCAGTGTTGAAAATTTTTTATTATTATTTCAGAATAAAGCTAGATGAATATAAAAAGATATTTATGTATATTTTGAAGAATATATAAAATTGTGTAAGACTAAGGCGTCACTTGTTTGTTGTCACTATACGGATTATTGACATTAATAGCGGTTTTATTAGTAGAACAGCTCTATATTTAAGCAAATAAAATATACTTTCCTTTGAAGATCTAAAAGTAATGTATAAACATCTGACTAACAAGAAATATAAGCTTTTATTAGAGGGAATGTAGTTAACCTAAATTCTGCCTTTTAAAGTCATAACTATGACCAAAAACTAAAGCATTAAAGAGCTCTATAAACATATATACGAGGACTAAATGGTTTCTAAAATCAAAATAGAAATGTAATTTGCAACATATTTTTTAAATAAATAAATATTTACATTCAGTAATATATATTTATGTTGTAGTTTATATATGTGTAAAGCACATAAAAGACCACAAAGCCAATGGAATATTTAAATGCATATTGCGACATATTGCGACAAACAATAAGGCATAAGGCTCTTATAAACAATGTATCCCACTTGACATCACATGTTCTCTACCTCAAACGAGGCCAACAGTTTTACTGTTTGTCTTGCCCTTAAAACACAAAGGAATCCGCTCAAAGCTAATTATTGGCCAAAAAGTTGATTTAAGCAGACAAAAAAAAACATCCATTCATCGAGGAGACCCTTCAGCCATTCTCTCGTTCTCGTTTGCCCCCGTCCCTCTTTCCAACCCCCGGATTCTCCGCCATATCTTTATCCATATCTCTGCCGCTGTCGCCAGCCTCCTTTGTCTGTGCCTGCTCTCTGGCGGCAATGTCAAAGGTCGCTGTGAATGGTGGCACATAATTGCACTTGACAGCAAAACGACAGTAGCTGCTGCTGCTGCTGCAGTAGCTGCAGCCGTTGTCGACAGTCGCCGAGATAAGGAAAAGTCAAAGCCCAGGGAAAACTGTGAAAGATTGCATAGCGAAATGGATTCAATTGCAGTTTTTCCGCTTGCCGATGGAGCTGCAGCTCAGTGGCTGTCACTGATTAGACTTAGGAGGAGAAGAGCTCCCGGCGCTTTTGATGCTGCGCCACAGATAATTTTCCATCTTTTTCTCTGTTTTTATATCTCTTCCCTGAATTTTTTTCTTAGGACTGAATGAAACGTGAGCGGCTGCAGTTAACGAGACTGTGGAACCTTTTTCGATTTTGGGTTGAATGGGAAAATTGGCAGAAAATGATCAAAGATCGCTTGTCATTACTGCGCTAAAAACTGTAAGGTATGGCCAATCTGATACCCTGTACTTAGGGAAATTCTTTTAAGATATCTCTGAAGCTCATAGTAGTTTTATATTCATTTTTAAAATATTTAAAATTCATTAGTGCTTAAACTTTCACATGAATACCTTTATTCTCTTAGACAGTCATACAGAAAAAAGGGATATACAATCCCACTTAGCTAAGTTAATATTAATAAATTTAAAAGATAAAAGTAAGTCTTACAAACAACTCAATAAAAACTACTTGCTCCCGATAGATATGCAAGATATTACAAAAGAAGAAAAATATATTTCATTAAAAACGAAATATACCACGATTGTACGAATTATGTCGCACAAACAAATAGCTAGCAAAGATCTTAAATTCTTAATTAATTAATTAGGATACCCATATACCCCTATTATACCCTGTATCAATAATTTCGGGCCAAGCTGCAATCGATTGTGCTGCTTCATTGGCTTCGTTTCGGTGAGGGCCAAGCCCAGTTGGACAGCAAACAGCTGTCAGCGGAATGGGGAGTTTGGAAGCTTTCTGGGCGAGGGTCGTCGTGTGTTGGTTATTATGGGCCTGGTCTAGAAACCGCTGCCGCTGCCAGAGAGCGTGCCACGGCAGCTGGCGTTGCAAGTCGCAACTTCCGCCATTGAGCGCTTCGCTAGGCACCCGCAACAATGGCCAACAGAGCCAAAGTTTGCACATTTGCGTGTGCTACCAATTTTGGCCAGGAACAGACAGAGAGATAGATCGAGGGATGTAGATGCAGATGGATGGCGGAGGAGGGGAGTGGCAGGGGTGAGAAAGCATTTTCCTGACTCATTGGAACTCGTTTGCTGCAGCTGCGCCAGGTGTAATTGCGAAATGTGAGCCAATTTGCAGCAGAAAATTGTGTAATAGATAATAAATGAGCTGAGTGTGGAGTTGAGCGTGTGCTGCATTCATGGCCCAGTGATCGGCAAATGGCGATTAAATGAATCATCAATAAGCGCTGGCCACCGAGCGTGCGACACCCTAGATAAACCAAAGTCCGGGCCAAGTAATGGCCCCTTAATCCTTGACGACCAGCATTAATGTGCCACTTGACACACATTAAACGCGGCCGAATCGGGAATTATGGCCTAAAGGAAGCCCTTGTGGCAGCCACCCACTAAAATCCAAGTAAATTTGACCGGCTAAGAGGGGAATAACCTGGCCTGAAGAATGAGGTAAGACAGAGGAGAGAATCGGAATCAGAAAAATCGATTAGCCCGGTCAGGCAATCAGCCAGAAATGAGCGGAGTGAATCTGTAATAATCAAACAGAATTGAAAGGGGAATCAGAATCGAATACAAAGTGAGTTTGCGAATTCAAATGAATCCCCAAAGTCAATCGTAGCCACCAAATGGAAACCATTTCCGCTTTCACACACACACACACACACAGACAAAGCTTTCCTTTTCGGGGGAGTCCGGGAAATGGGGAAAATCGAGGGCCGGAATCAAGCCATAAAAGCATTTAGCCGATAATTTGCAATGAATATGATAACCCCAAGCAGACATTTGCGCTGTGCGTGCAAGGGGAAATTCCGGGAAAATTCCATTTGCCGTTGACTTTATTACATTTACTCCACGCAACACACTTTTAAGTAACTGGAAATATTGAAAATGTTATTATTGGATTGGAGCCGCAAATCGATGCAGCGCAAGAGAGTAGACCGCGGCGATAACATTAAATATTTATTGTACTTTATACCGCCGACATGCATAAAATCCAATATCGAGGGAGCGGCGGCTTGTTTGTTTGCATTACGCCTCCGTTGTTGTTTTTGCAGCCGCCAAATGCATTTTGCCACCACAATTTTAATCAAAACAGAAGGATGATGATGCGATGCTGATGCTAGCGGAGCCGTGTCATGTCCCGCGGATGAGCAGCGAATGGTGCAAAGTGCCCGGCCATAAAATCCGGCCAGCGGCGAGGCGTGATAATTATTCCCATGTAAACCAGACGATTCGGTAAAGCAAAAAGAAATTAACAGACGGGTGGTTCTGGAGGAGAATGCGGAGGATCCGTGGCGCAATGCCAATGCTGAGAATCTATCTACAGCAAATGTTTATCAAGAAATTAACGAGCAAATTGAACTTTAAGCGAAAGGTTAAGCAAACACTAGAGCGGAACAGGAGAAATTAAGAGGAAATCTTTATGGATTTTTCGGAAAATTGTATAACTTTTTGAACCCTAAATATGAGACAGCAAAAAGTATTGAAAGATTTCATTAATAAATAAATATTAATACCTAAACGATACGTAATAGGAGCAAAATTATTTAAAAAACAAATTCCTATAAATATTTGAATAAGAATAAACAACAATCAAAATGAAATAAGACCAATCCCTTTTCTACTTCACACAATACCTCACTTTTAAATTCCTTTCCAAATAATCACAAAAGACTCCTACTTTTACAGCTTCCACAGTATGATAACCCCCCAAAAACTCACATAAAACCTCAAGTTCATGGGAGAAAGGACTCTTGAGTTTTATTTGCATTTTATGACTCATTTTTCACGCCTTCTTCGAGTGGGCCTGCTGGTGTCAGTTGCGGCTGATAAAAGACAGGACCAGGCCGAAAGGAACCAGAAGCCCAAGTTAAATTGCAGGACGCATAATCCTTTTCGGGCTGCGTCCCTTTTCCAGGCACCCCACCGCCGCCGGCAGTGTCGTCGTTGCCAATAATTTATATATAGCGAAATGCCTTTGAAATGCTACGGCCTCAAACGGAAATGCCAGATAATTGAAATTGATATATGACGGGGCCGTGGCCGGAGTTGTCCTCTCGTCGTACTTCTAAAAACAAAACGAGGTCTGCCCCCGAAGATAAACAAAAGAAGAACAAGAGCAGCGGGAAGGGACTGAGCGAAGATATTGCGTATACGCCGCATGAACAGCATTCATAATTTTGCGTACACTCGAGCACCCACACACACACTCGAGATGGAAAATGGGTAAACACAACAGAGACGAAGGAAAATCCAAGGCACACACACACACGCACACATGCTTAGCACGTGGACGCAGGCATGTGGCCGTCGTCTCCATTTTATTTGTTTTTTAATATTTTTATGTGCCCCGCATTCGCTGCTTTGCCCTCGAATGATTTTTTCTGCTCGATATTCTTTCGGTTTTTGTGGAAAATTGGAACACATGCGCTTCACCTTCGCCTTAATTAATATTATTTTGTAAATAATAATTAATTTTACCTCGAGCGTGGAAACTGTGCGAGCCAAAAATAAATAATTTCGCATAGAAAACGCGCCAAGATGAAAATAATTTTATAAATTATGACCAACCAGCGGGTGGGGGAGCAACAAAAAAAATCATATAAAGGTAATTAACATGAATTTTATATAGACCGGAAATTGTTTTTTGAAATGCAAATCGAAAGAGAGCCTCCCTTTCTTTTAATTTTATTCGACGAGAAAGGAAATGTCGATTGCCCCCTCTCCACTTATAAATAAACTTGGCCAAACAACAGCCAGTAATCAACCTTAACCCGGTGGATCCCCTCCACTTGACTCAAATAATTGATGAACCAGAGGGCCATAAATTCCCCATACGCCAGTCGGAAGTTGTTAAGCCCAAATAAATCGCCTTGAATCGGATGCAATCGCATAAATATTTGATAGAGCAGTATCCTGAATAGCGAAAAGCGAAATCACGGGCCGAAAACCAAAGGCGGCGTTAAGCATACGCAGTGTTGCCAGGAGCCCAAGAAAATATAAGAAAAACGTAACAAAAATACACGAAACCGGCAAATAAAAGTGCGAAGAAAAAAGTATGCGGCGCCAGGCGCTGTGCGTGAACAAATAATTTATACACCTTCTGAAAGATTTATGCGGCCGAGGGCTTAAGGCCAGGCAATTCGCGAAATCAAAGCGTGAAATTCAATTAATCTAAGCAGCAAAGACGGCCAAGAGAGCTCTCTGTCTGTGTGTATCATTGAGGCTTCAGGACACTCTCGACCTGACTCTCTCCTGGTGATTCATAACTCCCATAATTCCTCCACACACTGGACACTCTGACAGATGAATCAGATGAAGTTTCGGCGCTGACACAGCACAAAAATACGAGCAAACTGCACTGGGACTGTGGGCTGGGCCCGGGGTTGTTCATCTTATTTGGGTTAGCCATCGAGGCGCATATAGTATATATGGCACAACGGTAACGGAACGAGTATTCACCGTTTGGCCAAAAGCGAGACCAGGCCAGCGAAAAGCCAAAACAAACAAATAAACAAACAAACGACGACAACGAAGCTGCAGCTGAAGCAAAAGCACAAACAAAGCGAAACTGCAAAAGCATAACAAAGTGCAAAACTTTTTGCACGCTTTGTTTTGCTTATGGAAAAATGCAAATAATACCAAAGTTGATGTTTCGAGGGGGGTGGCAGAGGGAGCTTGGAGCACGTGCATGTACAACTAAGCAAAAAACTTCAACTACACTACAAATAAAATAATATATTTTGTCGCTTTATATGGTTCGTGAAGATGGAAAATATAGGATTATACCTTTTCATAGATTTTCAGGATAATTAACAAATAATCACACTTTAAGCACTATTATGATTTATTATTATGATCAAGAATGGAAACTATGGGAAAAGGAAAATATTAATTCAAACAAACAAAATTGTGTACAATTCTTTGAAAATATATATTTATTAAATATTCATCTTTATCTCTGCATCACGTTTAGTTTAATGCTTATGGCAGAAACTAATTTTAGTTTAAACTTAACAAACCATACCATTATTCTGAATTCCATTAGGAGTTATAATTATCTTTAAAATGTATATTATTTATCTTAAATTATATAGGGTCTACTTTGAAAATAATTTTAGGCTTTGTTCAACGCGTCAAGACATGTTTCTCAGTGCTGCAACTTTTGTGGTTGAGCTAGATTATACAGTTAAACTTTATATAAAAGTGAATCAAAAATAATTTTAATAATTATAATAAAAAATTAATAACAAGAATTACTCGGTTATAGTTGAAATTTAAAGGTTAAGCTAGCGTACAGGCAACATATTAATTTTCATAAAAAAGAGATTTAATGAAAACAAAAAAGACAAAAAAGAAACTTCAACCGTTTTGGCTCTGACATAGACTCTTACAAAATACAATTTAAGTAAAAACTTGTAATTTTAAGTTAGCTCTTAATAAAAATAAAAAAAAATAATAAAAAAGTTCAAAATAACCAAAAAAGACCAGCCAAAGTTCAGTGTACATCTTCAACGGTTGTCATTGGCAAAATGTTTGCTGTCTTCTCTTCTGCTCCCTCGGCAACTCGACATAGAAAATTGACTGTATTTAATTGCCATTGCAACTGCAAGAGCCAATTGCAAATAGCAGCTCCAAGTGCAATGCCTTGCTGCTCAGGAAAATTATGCAAAACACTATGGGGGTCTCTGCGACTCCGATAGCGAGACTTTGTTGCTTCGGATACGTGAGAATGATGCGACTAATGTTCAAATGATTTGCATACAAAGTTGGCCACCAAAGGGGCAAAGTCAATGCCCAGGCAGACGCAGTCATGAACTTCACTTGAGTGAGTTTTCCCTCTGTGATTTTCCCGGTATAAACAAAACCCTTTCGCTACCGCCCAAGCAACTCATCAATCTTGCAGGCAAAATTAATTGAAATTTTGGTCAACCGCATGTAACTGATCGAATCAAAATCAAGGGAACATGGCTAAAGCATGGCACGCAAACAATTTCCACACATTGAACAAAAATAATAAACAAAGGCAGAAAGCAAAACACACTGGAAGCAAACAAACACACAGAGCCAGGAAAAAAGAACGCTCACAAAACTAAACAAATGCTCCAAATGCGATGCTGAATAATTGAACACGATACACGTACAATCGTACCGAAATGGAAATTTTGTTTACAATTTGATCCCCTCTCCCCTTACGCATATGTGTATGTTTTTATACAGATGTATATAAAACAACAACCGACCCTGCAGTAATTGTGACAGTTGACTAACTCTTTTGCCTGCCCGCCGGTTAGCGTTGAAAACTCTCTTTATTCGCCGCTTCCGCCAACCGCAACAGCAGCCAAAACAAAATAAAAATAAAACCAAACGAATATAAAAAAAAAAATTAAAAAACACCCCAGAGCAGTTGCAAGACTGGTTGGCTATCAGCGGCAAATATGGCGAACATAAATAATTGCATTTACAAATTGTTTAGAACAGTTTATTCGCTCAACTACCACGAAAATGAAATCGGAAATACAGGAGGGACAGTGGTTAAAGTTATTTTGAGCGAAAACTTGTAATACTATTTATTTCGGGAAATCATGAAATATTTTAATAAGTATATTTACGGAATTCGATGACTAATACTGCGGAGATGCCTGCTTACACAATGATTATTGCCAAAGGAATGTAAACAAATTAACAGCAAAAATATCCAGACGCAATAGGAATGTAAAGCATGTAAAGTTATATATTTTTCTTCTTTGATATTTTTATTGAAATTAAAATTAGGATAGTGTCAACAAAAACGTTTAAAGCCGTAAATAACATTTTAATTAAACTGGTTTTCAACTCCAATAAAACTAAATTAAACCAACTTATTTTCATCACTTAAAGTTTAATTCAACTACGAATTTGTGTGGCGTCTGGAATAAATAGTATACATATTTTCAGTAAAAGTTGTTGGGTCATTGACAAGTTGTTAAAATAAATGTAAAGTTTTAATAGAAAATGTGGTATTAAAATAACATATTGTTAATAAACTCAATAACTATATCTTGAATATGCGTTTAACTCTTTTGATCCATTTAAAATACATTTAAACAGTAGTAAATAAATAAAAATAAATCCTTACAAAAACAAGAAAACAAATATGAGAATGGGAATACTAATTGTAGAATAAATATTTGAGTGAAGATATACCACTCCGAAGATCAATCCAACGAAATGTTTTATGGCGAATTTATTGGAACATAAAAAGGCAATTAAATTCCCCAAGGAATGCTCTCAAGATGCCGGCACAGATAGCAGCTTATGTTAGAAGCCTGCCACTCCTCCTCTTTGGACTTTGGAAAAATAAAATAATAAATAGAGGCAGACGCTCCGGACTCACCTTGGCCTGGAAGGTGATGCCGTGGAAGAAGGCCTGCTCGGCGTGCAGCGGCACACGGAGATCCTGGTCATCCTGCACCAGATCGTACGGCGTCGAGGGCATTCTCAGATAGTTCAATAGCACCGATTCGGACCACTTGTAGTATCATGAGATGGTTTTCATCTTCCGCGTGCTACGCTTGTGCAGCTGATGGCGCAATTGCCATAAAACGCCACTCGGCCGACTTGGCTTTGGCAGCGGACTCTGGCCGGGGGGATGGTTCTGCGTTGGCTGGTTCTGCTGCTGCTCCTGCTGGACGCCTCCGAGTTGGCTCATGCAAATTGCTGTGCGGCGACGAGCGCTCGCTGTGATTGATTTGCTATTTTGTTGGCCAAAACCCTCGCTGCCACGCTGCCTCGTTGCCTGAGCTCTCTCCTAATCCCAATTTATGAGCTTTTGCGGTTCCCGATGCTGGCAAATTGAATTGCGTCACTTGGCCAACGATTCTTTTACGTTTTATTACGAAATCTGGCCATTCACTGTCAATTCGCGCTGCGGTGTATCTGCAAGTACACGGACAAAGAGAAAGTTTATTGAATTATGATTAAATTGGATGCTTATTCATGACAATTTCCTTGCAATCTTAGACTTTTAATTCTAAAAAAATATATTAATTATATTATAATAAAGTTACCACCACTGGGTCTGGAAGAAGTATCCTTAAACTTTAAATCAAAATGTAATTAAAAATATATAAACTCATTTTATTCTATTACTTGACTTAGAAAATATATTGCTTACAATATCAAACTTTGATTTAAAAACTCAACAAGTAATTTATGAGCAACTTTAATTTTTCTTTCTGTGTAGCAAAAATATCCAATCATCAGAGATGGAAAATCAGAAAATACAGAAAAGTAGAAAGGCATTAGCTCCGACTCCGACGGTTATTCTGTAATCAAACGACGCCTAATCGCAGCTTCTCTAACCATCGATCTGTCTATTAAAGTGAGTCATTAGGTAGATGGTTTTGAGTCAGCAGCGCGGTGTTCACTGGAAATCGGCGTGCTAATCACGGCTCTGGTTACTCACGGGGCTAGACATAGCTCGTGGTGCTACGATGACACCTCTGCCAGTCGAACTTTGAATTGGTTTTTTATTCGCATTCGCGGATTCGAGCCCACCTACACACGCACGTGTCGTGTTGTTCGCGTTTTGAATTCGTAATTTGATTTGCTTTTTTCGGAAGTGTCTGCACTTTAATTGAGCTCAATTCGTGATATATTTTGGTAAATTAAATTGAGCATTTGTTTATTGTTATTTATGGTTGTTTATGGGATCGTATAAGGTCGGTATATCTATTTCATTATTATCTCTTTAAAGTTGAATACGGTTTTACATCTTTTGCTTGAAAAAGAAGATGTTTATATTTTTCTATTACTTTGTTTTCTATCTTTATATCTATCTGTCTATCTTTATAATTAATTTCAGTATTCTTGAGGACAAGCAACCCTTAGAATTTCGAAAAAATAACACGCTCCTGAACTCTCTTATTAAGTTTTTAATACAACATTAAGGGTAAAATAATAAAGATCTATATAGTTTCGACTTCATTTTCTTCTTGTGCTTAAAATTTAATTTAACTTATTTTCCCATGCTCTGGTTGAGAGCCGCCTAACAAGTTGCTATATCTCAAAACCAGAGTTTTTGAACTTAACGTCAACAGCTGTTTAGCTGTCGCTGTCTCTCTTGCTTGTTATCTGGCTGTCTCTATCGCTTGCCTGGCTCTTTGTGTTGTCTTTGTCTTGTCTCTGGTCTCCTAAAGCCTCTGACTGCCTGTGGAGCCTCTGCCTCCGAGTTGGAGTCAGTTGAGAGCCGGGCC
Organism: Drosophila tsacasi; assembly: GCA_018904565.1. Taxonomy (NCBI): domain Eukaryota; kingdom Metazoa; phylum Arthropoda; class Insecta; order Diptera; family Drosophilidae; genus Drosophila; species Drosophila tsacasi. The sequence continues at coordinate 76,599 of JAEIHY010019807.1, forward strand.
AGAGGGTCACGGACGTTTACGCGTGTAAATGACAAGGCAGCCAAAGCGCAGCACCCAAAAACAACAACAAAAATTACAACAAAAAATTGAGATGAGAAAGGAAAACAAATATTTAGTTACCGACTTAGGTATACTCTTTTTGTAAGCAGTTTAACTATTGCTAGAACTTGTTAACAACAAGGTGAACACGAAGATAAACAAGAGTTTTGGAGGGTACTCTCCATTCATTCACTCCTACTCCTTAGTAAAATTATAATACCCTTTTGAAGGGTATAAGAGCTGCAACAACAACATCTACAGAAGCACCAGCCGTCAGAGATGACTTTAGTTGTTGCCCCGTTTGTTTATCTGCCTCCTTTTCGGCCTTTCGCGAAGTCTCGAATTGCTTGGCACTGTCTCCAGTGAATAAATATGCTGAGCCAACTTTTTAAAAGCCCTCTCTTTCGCTCACACCTCGTTCCCTCTCTTTCTGCTGCCCCTTTGTCTCACATTAAGTTATCAATTTGGGTGTCGATTGAGTTCAAATTGCCAGCAGCTGATACAGCTGATACCTCCGCATAACGTGGAACTTTGAATCGCCATCGGAATGGGGCTTGGGCATCGGCATCGGCATCGGGAATTGGAATCCAAATGGAGGGCATTGGGTTGAGGTTGGACAGCGGCAGTTGACACTTTTCGGGGAGCGACATAAATCAGCTTGGTTTTGAGGTCAGCCTGCTGCATTCAGACGGGGATTAGGGAAGGTTCCGAGCTTGACCCCAGGAGTTTAACCTAATGCCTGCGCCACTGTTTGGAAATTGTTTGGGCTTCGTTTTGCTTTGGAGGTGGGGAATGACTTGTCGAAGAATTTATTGGGAATTTTTGTATGTGGCGGAGATTTTTTTATTCGCACAGAAATCTCAGGAACTTTAAAGTGGCCTTCTATGAACAAAGAAAATAATTGCTGGACCGTTCTACCCTTAAAGTTCTCCATTTAATAGCTGCTATCCTGAGTGTTTCCTCTGATATTTATACGAAATTACACCTCAAGATTTCCCACTTAAGTGCAAAGTTCCAAATTTCTTAACTCCTTAGTTTTTCCCTAAATTTCCTCAGAAAAGTTCTAGCTTCACTTATGTTTTCTTGAGTGGTTTAGCCCTTCGCCTTGCTCTATATAATTCCCTGTAACTCGACCAGAGTTCAATGTTCTTTCGCCCACAAAAACACAACATTCATATATCACGATGTTAGCCAAAGAGCTACCTTAGCCCGACGCCATTTTGTGGCCACACACACAGCACACCACTCTACACCACTCTACACACACCACACACTCCTATGGACAATAAGGTTCAAGTACCTCAAGAAAAGCAGCCTGCACATGCGTTGTACTAGAGGAGGAGAGAAAGGGGCAAAGACAGGGACAGCACTTAACACCCACCCCCGAATGCCACTCCCCTTTCGCCCACCAAAAGGTTCGCTAGTTCCAAGTTGCAACTACAAAAACCCGAAGCTGCATGCTACGCACGTCTCTTTTCGATTCTGCTGTCTTCTGGTCTACGGGCAACTATCGGTTTCGCATTGTTCGGTGCCTCGTGCTTCTTCAGGGTGCACTGGGAGAAATTTTATACATTTTGGGAATTATATAGAATAAATGTTAAGTACATTTCGTAAAGAAATTATTCATTGTGTTCACTTTACTCTATTTATCAAATATTTATAAAGCAAGTCCGCACGGCATGCTGCACCATTATGCCCTCAAAGGCATAACAAAATCAACATAGGTCATACATTTTGAAGTTAAATATGATATAAAAAAATAATAAGATGTATGAATGATTCACTAAGCCCTTGTAAATATTAAGCAAACATTTCCCTGACTTATTTTTCCGAGTGTAAGCTCTATCCACTTCGTTTTGTTCTTGCGCCCGCGCCTGATAGCAGCAACTGCAACTGCGCCGTCGCAGCCGGAGCAAAAACTACTACTACTCGAATACACATATATATACCTACATATATGTATATATAAAGTGGAATCGGCTGCAAGTGAATGACTTGGCATCGTGCTTCTTGGAAAAGAAGCATTGGAGACGAGAGCAAACCGGTTTGGCGTTGGTAACCAACACGCTCACTTCCTTTCCGGTTCTTGCATACTGAAAGATACACAGATACATGCACATGACGGGTGCAAGCGAGATGGCCGCAAAACAAAAATAAAATATACTTATATATGAAAATCGAAAAAAAAAAAACAAAAAAAACAAAAGCGCAACGGCTGCAGTCAGCTGCAATTTGCGGCTCGTATCTCTGGTGGCTTTGGCTTGGCTTTTCCACTCCAAGTATCAAGTTTTGTGCTCGAACTTGCAATTACGTAGCCAGCGAATGAAGCGAATCGCTTGCCAGCTTTTGTCATGCCCGAAACTAAAGATATTTACTGCGCAGGCGCAGCAGCAGCAGCCGCAGCCTCCGCATCGCTTGCAGTGGCAGTTGCAGTTGCAATTTCTGCACTTGTTGCTGGCAGTTATGCAAGAAAAAACGAAACTGGTCGTGGACTGATTGGTATTTTGAGTATTTTTTCCCGAAAGAAACATAACTGCGCACTTTTTCCAACAAAAAAAATAAAAACACAGAGACGCGGGAAAAGTTGAAAGGAAAATTGCCAAGATGCCGGGTTCCCCTGTATTTTCTTTATAAACAGATATACAAAGGCAATTAAACAGATACGCATGCACAGCAAGAAATAAAAGATCGTAAAATGAATACCGTTTTTAAATGGATGTCAATTAGTTCTTGATCTTAGAGAAGCTTTAAAAGTAGAAAATAAAAAAAAGGAAGACATACTAACAATCATGACATACAAATTTAATGCAGATCCTTTAGATTTTAGCCAAAAGCAACATCAAATCGAGAAAAGCTTTATATTTTTGGCTATTTTAGTTTCCCAAAACATTGACAAAATCTGCACCTTTTCTTTTTTAAATCAAATATCGTTTTGTTGCCGTGTAGCAGCTGCGTTGTCTCCTTTTGCCAAGGCTGCGCCCCGCCGCCAAATGTCCGGTTGTTCAGAGGCATCAATCTTGTTTTCGATTTCACAGAAACTAACTGACAAAGGCAACTTGCTTCGCCTTAGAAGAGAGGCGGCCGCGGATCCCGATGGGGCGATCTGGCGATCCTCCATCGTTAGCCACTTGGCGATGGGTTCTCGGTTCTGGATCTGGTTCTCTGCGTCTCGCCATTGTCGTTTGGTATAGGTATGTATATATTTATGAGGCAGACAGCCCCAGACATGGCTATATGGCGACGGGCAGAGGGGAGGCGGCGATGCAAAACTTTTTGCCTGTATCTATGTATATATCTACGAGATACATTTTGTGCGAGGCGGGTATGTGTGTTTGTTGAGCGCCTATAAATAGCAGCGGGCGGCCACTCAGCCTGTGTCTGCTCTACGCTCTACTCCCTACCCCTACGCTCTCACCCCCTGCTCCTATGAAACGCACCTCACAAAAAAACACCGAAAAACGAGATACATTTTGGCCTAAACCAAACACACAAACATAAATCTGTTGAGCAAAACAACGATTGCCAAATCCTACCTACTACATGGTGAATAGCATTGATTTTTACTTTTTTCGGGAAATTTTCACAAACATTCTTCGGTGTTTGCTGCCTTTTATCGCGGCCAACTCATTGGGGATCATTAGCAAAGCTTTTTGAGCCAATAGATGGCCAAAATATGGCCCTAGAGGGTAGGCCAACCTTGAAGTGAGAGAGGAACATTAAATTATAAGTTTCCCGAGAGTTCTGAATACATATATGAGGTGACCTCTGCAAATTTTTGCAAACATTCTTCATGCCAAATTGAATGCAAGGGATTTCTCTGAGATAAATTAAATTGTAGTTTTTAAAGGAACTTTCTTTTGTTTTATCTTGGCTTAAATCCTTTTAATTTATAGTTTCATAAAATCCTGTGGCTTTAAAATTTTCTAAATACAACTCGAATAGCCTTTAAGCGTTCTTAAAAATCATTGAAGATCATTAGTTAAGCTCTGCCAGCCAATAAGACACCTTAAATATAGCTCTGAGTCCAAACTAACCTTGAAGTTGGCTACCAAGCACCGCAGATTTGTATATGAACTTTTCCCCAGACTTTTCTGTTCTGGCATATTAAACTAAAGATATTAATGATCAAACTAAAGCGAAGCGGAGGGCGAAACAGAGAGAGAGAATCGAAATGTTGGTGGTGGTTGGTCAGTTATCAGCAATTTTGTCATTGCCCTGAAATTTATCGTTTATTATGCGTCTGTCTCGCCGGATTCCGTGTGTATCTTGCAGATGCATTTCACCGCGGAATGTGGACGGAATGGATGCAGACGGGATTCAGTCTGTGCTCGCTGCCGAATTCTATATATTCTCAGATTGTTCTTTTTGTTGTGCAATAAGTTATAAAAATAATAAACACACAACTAACTGACGGTCGGTCTCTGGCGTTTATTATATTTATTCTTTTCGGTTGCCTCTCATTTTGGCACACATTCAAGAATAAAGCGACTAATATCTGGGCAAGATCTGCGATGCAACCCAAATGTATCTAGAACGCGTCGCGTAATCGGTTTTTTAGCTGCGATCTGCAAGTTTTTTCCCCACATTTTCTTCTAGTTTTCTTTTGCGGCATCAGCACTTGCGTGATTATTACGAAATGATGCGAAACTTTCCATTTCTATGCCGCAGAGCGGCGTGGGCGGCTCGAACAGTTCTCGAATGTCATCTTGAGAGGGGACGGGGACTCACCTGCTGCTGCCTTTATTCACTACCCCCCCTTTGTCTTGGGTATATAGTTTCACAGTTATCACACGCACATGCACATACACACACTCCACACCTACTGCTGTCTCCGGTCTCTGTTTGGGTCTTTTTCTCAGCCTGTTTTTTTTTTTGTGTTTTCTCGACTTGGCTTGGTCCGGAGGTGATTTCAAAAATTAACTGCCAATTCTCGGAAGACGACGCTTTTCTACCTATCCAAACGCTCTCAGCTGAATGTTAATAAACACAGCGGTGTTGGATTTGGTAAGCGGCTTGGCGCCGACTTGTTGCTGTGTTTGTCTGCGACGGATGGTTTTTTCCTCCAACTCCGTTGGGTATATGAATATTAAATAACTTATTCTCTTCTTTTTTTGCCAGTTCTGCTTTAAGCCTGCCTTTATTTGCAAAATCCCGTAAATGACGACTAACGATACTTCTTTCGGCACTTTCGAACCGAGGAAAAAAACGGAAACGCTTAGATTATGATCGCAGAGAACTTCACTTTCGTCACGAACATAAAGACCCAACGCCAGTGCAGAATTTATTGGGAATGCCGTAAAACCCGTTCTCGAGAATGCAGCGCACGACGTAAACGAATTAATAAATGTGAGCAATCAGCATAGGTTTACCTTATGAGGCGCAGCTTACTTCAATTATGTTTTTTATTGTGTTTCTTAATTTATATAAATTAACTTATTAAGTTTTAGCTTTTAACCGAACCGCGACGAGAAAGATGAAACCGTTAGTGCGAAAAGAGAAGCAACCGGTATGCAGAATTTTCGTTTTTCGGAAGCGACGCCAAAACGCGTGAATGCGTATACGTACTAACGTATACGTGATGCCACAAAGAACGCCGAACAACAACTGAAAAGTTCACTTCGTTCGCTTGGCTTCGAGTATCCGGATACAGGGTGGCCAAAACCAGTTTGCTAGCTCTCTTAAGAGCTCTCTTTCTCTGGTTTGTCCGCCACTCGGCTTGCTTGCTCTCTGCGGAAACGAAAAGCGAAAGCCGCCGGCCAATCAGAGCGCAGCAACTACACGTGCTCGACGCTTTAGTTGCCGTTGGCTAGGAAGAGGGGGCTAGCGGGGCATGGGTCTGGTTGGTTCTCTGTTTTGGTTTTTGGTCTGCTCTCTCTTTAAGACGCTTCACAAGGCCTTCGGACGAGAGCCACAGGGTAAACATGGTTAAACATGGCCAAACATCGGTTTTGTATTCCTAAATCTTCTTCTAAACTCGTGTTGAAAAGTAAAACGTGTTTAATAAAAGTACTTCAAGATCTTAGAACTATTTTATTGGTCAACTAAATTTGAGTTACAATTCTTTTAGGCTCTTTGAGGGTTCAAGTTCTTTTCTAGGTTTAATCGAGGAACATAAAAAACAGGTTAAATACATAAAGATAACAATTTAATTACAAGTTACTCTAATTTATTTGAATTTATGCTTAAAGAAGGTTTTTAATTCATAAATTACTAAGACAGTTTCAGTAGTAATAATATTTGAAAAAAAAAAGTATAAGCTACTTTCTTTAAAGTCTTAAAATCAAAATTAAATAAAGCAATGCCTAAATTACAATAAAATTAAAACAATTTGGGTGTCGAGCTTTTAAAAAGTATTAAAAACATATCAACATTAGTTTATAAATTATAATACATTATTCCTGAACATTTGCCTAAAAAATAAAATAAGCTTCAGCAATTCACCTAAAACAACTTAATTCTTTAAATGCTCAAAAGAGTTATTCTATTAACTAAATACTTAAAATTCCTTAACAATATTAACTTCTTAGGAATGCACTATATATATGCATACACCACCAACTCATAAGAACCCTTCTTCTTCTCTCTAACAATGCTCCTGATAAATTGGCATTCTTAACGTAGACACATCTCTCAGCCATTCGCCGCAGACCCTATAAATTGTCCCGAATCAAGGTTGACAACTAAATTCTTCACATACCAAGAGTAACCATATATACCCACGTATATAGGCTGGTTTTGTGACAAACCTGAGCCTGTCTCTGTGCTCCAGTGACAACTCTGTTCGCATATCAGCGAATATTCACGCATAATTCGTCCTTCTTCGGCGGGGTCCTGTGTATTCGCATCTGTGTGTGTGTGGGAGGATATGCTGAAATTGTATTCATGGGAAATATGCAAAGGCATGAAGCCGCAATCATGTGAAGGGCAAAGGCTGGGTACCGCAAAAAGGATGACAAACAAGCGCAAACTCGAAAAGGATGCGGCTGCCGGCCTGGTTGTTGCCAGTTGCCAGTTCTCCAGGCAAACGACACGGAACGCAGACAAATGAGCGCAGGATACTCCGCATTAGAGGGATTGCGGAAAAGCGGTCAAGGATCCGACTTACACGACTTGCACAAATGGCTGAGACAGAGGCAGGAGGAAAATGCATTCGAACTGGGCAAATATTTGCAGTATTTTAATTACATTTTTGTCGAAACTTTGCCGGAATAGAGATTGGAAATTAAAAGGCGGCGAAGGGAGCAAGTTCAAATGGCTGTCCCCGTTTTAGTTGGCCACTTTTTTAATTAAAAAAGCGAACAACTGGAAAACTGAAAGTGGCTCCCGCAAAATGGCAAAATGGCGTACAATTTCACAGCTTAACATGGCAAACTTTTTTGTCGGACGAAGGCAGCCCTGTGCTGCTGCCACTGACAAGCTTTAAATACTCCCGAGATACTATATACGTTTGGGCCTTTAAGGCCCCCAATTTCAAAAGGCGTTCAATCATGGGAAGTTCTCCCCTTTGGCCTGTGTCAATTTTCACTTAACACATTGTCGAAAGAAATCTTAAGCAACCCTACTTAGGCGCAGGAGTCCCATCAGCGAGGGAAACAGGGATATGGATTCGGCTTCAGGTTTTCAAGTGCCCCAGGAAACTTTTCCTTTCTGCTAAACTTTTCAAGGATGCTCCACCGGTGCGAATGTGTATGTGGCTGAGCCACTGAGTCAACAGCTTTAAAGCCGAATCAATTAATAACTTTTTCCACACTCATATGCTTTTCCGTTGCTTTCCCAGCAGCGCCTAAAAGAGCGCTCATTATTTTTTGCATAAATTATATTACGAAAAACCGATGCCGAAACTCATTTGACATAAAAATTTACTGCACATGTTTTGGGCTGTGGATGAACTTGATAAGCTCGCAGGATAAAACCAATAAATTTATTGTCGCAAAGTCGCCGGAGGAGGAGAGGCTGGAGGAGCAGGATTGTCAGGACGCTGGCTCTGGCAGCTGCTCGTCGTTGGGCTCGTCCTTTGTGTTAACGCTTCGTTAAATCTGCGTTAATTTATGTGGGCGTGGCTGGCATTTTGCCTCTAGGCCAACAGAAGCCAAATGACTTTGATAAACCAAATTGTCTGGGCCCGGGAAAAGATGTAGGCCAGGAAAACCCTCCCTTTAAGCCCGGTGAAATCAATCAGCAAAGCAAATAAATACAATTAATGTTACATTACGCATACGCCGTGTTACTCGGTCCTTACGTCTTGAGGGAAATTATGCCTAGACAGAGTTCTCTGCAACTTTATGCATGTCAACGAGCAGGAGAAGGGGAAAACCCCGTCTCGACTTTATGCAAAAACACGAGCTTACTCGCGGAAAGCTGAGGCAGGGAAAGAAATATGAAAAAAGAAAAAGAAAAATCAAATATGCACTCGCGTGAAAATTAATGCGACACGGTCTTCAAGCAACTCGCAGCCGGCATCCTTTCAGCTCAACTTATTTTTCCTGCACATTTAACTTGTTTAATTAAGGAAGAAATGCCGGCCAAATGGAAGTGCAAACCTAGAAAATTTTCAACTCAAGAGTGGAAGTGGGATAAACTTGTTGAAAAGTTGATGAGCAACTGGGGAAATGATTTATGTGAAGTTAATTCCATACATAATTCATTCGAGAGCAATTAGTACCTCTCATCCTAGGTATAGGTAGAATATCGATCAATAAAAGCAATATATTTTGATTGCAAATATTTGGCAAAACCAAAACAGGAGATAGAATCAATTGCAAACAGGCTTAATGGAGCTGAGGGGATCTGTTTGTGCAACGAAAATAAAAACATTGAAAGCAATTTGCTACAGCAATTAGAATGTATATTTGGCAACATTCAACCGGAGATGGAAAGAACGAGAGGTTCAGTCACCCGTTCGGGCATTTAATACTTGTTTCACTCAAGCTTTTCCAGCTTATAATTGCTCCTTCTGTAAGCCGTAAAACTTAATGCTAATGAGGCCCATTTTTCAATGCCCTGCAATCCGTAGGCCATTAGCCAGCCCTCAAATCATTTATAACTTCCGCTAATTAGCGTTTATTTGAAAGATAATGGCAGCTCAGGGTTTTCCTTGAATTTTCCATCATTCCGTCGGGACATGTGGCCGCTACTAGTTCCGGTCTTACTTCTGGCCAACGAGACCAGCAGCTGGTTGGACCCAATCCTGGCCAGCATCTACAGGGAGAAGCCTTACGATACTGTACTTCTGCTTAGTCATAGTCATAACCTCCGGAATGATATATCTGAATTGGAAAGTACTTCGCTGCCTATCTTAAACTTCAACGAGCAGATGGATTTTCCCTTGAGGAGCAGCTACAACAAGGAAATGCTGGCCCTTATCTGGCAGACAGGAAATCCAAAGTTTGACTCTGAGTTGTGGCAATCTCTCGACCGGAATCTGCTGAATATGAGGAAGGTCAGGTTGCTGCTTTTCCGGAGATGGGAAGAAAAGCCAACCGATGAGCTAGCCCACACAGCAGAGAACCTGAGATTCCTGGACGTGGGAGTAATCGCACATGGAAACAGCATATATCGTTTACAGCCCTATGCGCCACAACGTTGGCTGGAGGTTAATCCGAGCAAAGATCCCATTTTCACACAAATTCGGAATTATTACGGAATGTACATAATCACTATTCCCGATCAGTTTTCACCCCGCTCCATAGTCTATAGGAATCAGGAGACTGGAAAGCTGCAGATGACGGGTTATGTCTACAAACTAGTCCTGGAGTTCACCCGAATTTATAACTTCACCTTCCGTTGGGCGAAGGACATTGTGGAAGGTGAGCGGCTGAACCTATTCCTCCTTCGGAATATGACCCTCAATGGCACTATTGACATGCCTATTAGCCTGTGTGGCTACGAGAGGCCCTCTAAGTCGGCGGTTTTCTCGGACATTTATGATTTGGGGCTCTGGCTTGTGATAGTGCCATGTGCTCAGGAGATAAGCACTGCCGATGTGTATGTGGTCATGGTCAGTGGACAGTTCCTGTTGGTCCTGCTAATTTTCTACTACATTTTTACGTTTATGGACACCTGCTTCGGAGCTCTGTTTCTCCGGAAACGATTGGATTGGTCCAGTCTTGTGCTGAACGAACGCATGATCTCGGGAATTATAGGGCAGTCCTTCAACATGAGAGCCAGGAATACCCTTAGCTCGAAGGTCACGAATGCCAGTCTGTTCCTGCTGGGCCTGGTACTGAGCACCCTCTATACTGCTCACCTGAAGACTCTCCTGACCAAGCGTCCCAAGGCCCGGCAGATCTCCAACTTCGAGGAACTGAGGCACTCTGAAGTCAGTATCTATTTCGATGAAGCCGAACGTTTCTATCTTACCTCCTTCGATTGGGAGCGTCCTATAGCTGCAATACGGGACCATATTAAGTTCGTAAACACAAGGGATTTACATGAAATAGGACGCAGCCTGAACAGATCTCTGGCTTTCTCCGCCTTGGAAACTGAGTGGCTGATCATTGCCAAGCGACAGGAGCTTTTCGAGCAGCCGGTCTTCTGCTTCCTTCCGGAAATGGCAATCATCCGGACCAGTGTTCTGTTGTCCTTGCCCATGCAAGCCAACTCCATCTACGAACATCCTCTCAACGAGCTTATTCATCGCGCCCAGGATGCAGGCTTGCTGAATTATTGGAAGCAGGAAACCCTGCGAAAGATGATCAGTCTGGGAACGATATCCCAAAAGAATCCAGTTCCCTATGTGGCATTCCGTGAATTCAAGGTTACTGATTTCACTTGGATATGGTTGTTGTTGGCCAGCTTTTTAGCCGTGGCCTTCTTTGTCTTTCTTTGCGAGCATTTGGTCTATTGGCTCACTAGGAAAAGTCACTAAAGTTAAATTAAAAGTCATGTAAAAGGGTTATATATTAATACAAAATGTATATATAAATTCATTAATTTTAAAAGAAACAATTAACCTTAAATAAAAATAGTGTATACTTTATTTAAATAATTGTTTTTCAAGATGTAAAGGGAACAAAATGCTCCAGCACATTCTACAGTACTTCTGATTACCCTGGAAATGATCTGTATGACTTTTCCTGAGTTCAATTAATATTAGACCCTGATATAGCTCCTGTTGGCCACCTTGTTATTTATTTTCTGCTTCATAGTTTCCTGCGGCCAATTAGTTTCCTAGGAAACGCAAATTATAGCACCAAAATCCGGCTTGCTTCGCAGGGAAATTGTCTCATTAGATATTATAATTCATTTCATTCAAACATTTTATTAATTAGGAGTCCACCACCTAAATTTAGCCGACTAATTGGATTTAAATGCAAACTAATTAGTCTATATTTGTCAACAAAAAGAGCTTAGTGGCTGATTAATATCTCAATTAATATGCAGCAATTATTAATTTAAATAATTCATTTATGTTTAAGGCTTTAGTAATAAATTACTAAATGTTTTTTTCATATCCAGAGTATGCAGAGTAATTTCAGAGTTATTTAGAGTTATTTTAAATAACTTTCAGGAAGGTTTTTCCATAATCATTTAATGAGAACTTCAACCCATTTAAAATCTGCTAAATTTGAATTTTACCCTACAATGAATCATCATTTTGGCACTCGCTCAAACTGGAAAACTTTTCGAGGTTCCCAAACTCCAGCCACGTGTCCCGCTTAAAATTCGCACTCGGTACCCGCATACTCTCTGAACTAAACTGAACCGAGCAAAACTAGCTAATGGTGTCGGGCCCTCCTTCCCTCACGTTGACATAAATCAAACATTTCGTCCTGGAAAGGGGATTACTTTGAAAAAATGTCACTCCAGTGGCGTTGACGAGGTCTAAGCGTTCTGTTGGTTTAGTTTTTGTTTCCCGACAACGAGTCTCCATCATTCAATCATCCGGGTTTGGGCTTTCAGTCCTCGGATCCGGCCTTGTACGCCCCCATAATTGACGTTTACGCCGTTTTATCTTTTAAAGGAATATGTACACCCGGCGAGAGACGAGGCGGAGCGAAAGTCGGGATTTGCCGCTTATTGGCGAGGTAACGGGCGCATTAAGGGACGACAGCATGTTTATGGCAAAATCAATACTGCAAATGCTACAAGGATAACATGATAATTTTATAGCTTGATCTCCTCTTAAGGAATGCGTAAAATCAATTGGGTTATCCCTTTGAATTTACAAAATATAGCTCCCACTTTGGCCGGCGGACAATCGAATAATTGATGCACTGCAAGCGGGCGGCAGTTGGCGGAAAATTTTTAATTAAGCCGGAAAACATTGTACGGGTTTGGTGAAAAAGAGAGCTATAAACTGATTCCATCTGCATTGCTCGAAAAATAGTGTATCTGACTTTAAGCGAAGTGTTGTCATTTTTTGGGAAATTAATTTTTTGAAAAATGTAATGTTTTGTTTCTTAAAAAATAAAGAGGTTATTTATATAACAAATTGGTTTCCGTGTTCCTTAAAGAATGGAATATAGACTGGAAATTTAATAATGGTACAACTATTTTAGAACTTAAATCTAACTTGACGAAATGACCATGAAAATGTTTGCAAGGAAAATAATGTTAGAAACAAGTTAGGCAACAATTATAGCTGGCATCTCATATATGTTGCACAGGCTCACCATCTTGCATATTTATAACCATAACAGTTTATATCCAAATAACTTTTTATGCAATCCTAAGAGTTTGTTTCTTATCGTTATCATTAATGCTACTTTTATTTTTATCAATTATTTCCCCTTAAACATTATCTTATAGATTTAATTAAAAGTTTTCTTAGATATAACTATATTTTTCCTCTGTAACGTAACGTTAGCCATACAGTTCGGCCGCTAGTTTGGAATTTCGTGTAATGCAATATGCAAATTAGCGGCTAGCTGTCGGCTCCGGTCCGTGCCCACTCACCGCCCAAACGGACTCTGCCCACTGCCCACTCTCCTTTGCCCACCCGCCGGGGGCGTGTACTCCCCTAATTGAACCGCATTTCGGGGCTAATTGCAACAACGTCAACGACAACAGATGAATTCCGAATTTCGCAAAAATTTGGTTGCTGTTTCGCTGTGTTCTCGAATTAGCTTCGAGGGAAATTGAGGGCCCAGCATTTTGTGCATTTCATTTCGTGTTGCCTATCAAAGTGAGCATTGTCCCTAGTCCGGCATGTGGAAAAGTGAAAAGCGAATGGTAAACGGACATCGAGTTGTGTGATTTAAGCCACTGAAAACTTTAATATTGAAGGTGAAAATGTATAACATTTTAGAGATATATATGCATTTTAAATAAACTGGAGCCTAAAAGCCAATGTAGCTATGGCTGCCCCCACCTGTAGCTTTAGTTTATAACTTTGAGCAAACAGTAGGTCAAATATCTAAAGAATATAAATAATAAAAGAAACTGTAGGAGTTCCTTTTACCTTGTATAAAATACAATGTTACAATCAAGAACAATATCTTTAAAATGTTTCGAAAGAATAACGAACCCGATAAACTTTATTTCTTTCAATAATTCTTTATTTCAAAAACACAATGCAAACCTTAATTCAATGTACTCCCGCAAACATGTAGGTTTCTTCAAATAATTCATAGCTTTATCATATATCCGCTTAACCCCAGAGCATTAAATTTCAATTTATAATTGATGACATTAAGAGCAGGGGAAAAAACCATTGTTAATTGTAATTATTCAAGCCACAAATTGGCCCATGCGTTAAATTAACGGCGTTCGGTGAAACGCATTAAAGTGCTGACCAAATCGATGTGGCACAGACCACATGACACACCAATTGAGCTCGTCCTATTGCATATTTAAAACAATTTAAAAGGTTTTTATTTAATACTGATGCTGGAGATTATCACAGGATCTATTTGAAATATAAAAACACGCATCATTATTTTTATATTTTCCTGCACAACATTTTTGCTATGTCGGAAAAGTTCCTGCAGATTGTGGCAGCCAAGGAGGAAAACAACAGAATAAATGATGAATGCTTTCTGCATGGCCAAAGTTGTATGGCCAAAGTTTTCCCTGACGAACAGCAGGTGGGCGTGGCAGTCGTTGATTTGGCATTCGTTTGCATTTGTTTATGCAAATCGTGGCAGATCAACAAAACAAAAAATGAGACTGTCAGGCGTCACAAAAATTGTATTCTAACATAAATTATTGCCAAATACTTTGTGTTTCCATTCAACTTTTCGTGCTAATTAGTCGTGAATTTTAACGCTTTCTGTCATTTGCATAAATTTCCCAAATATTCGTATTCGGTGTGAAAAAGGAGGCCTCTGCCGTCGGGGTTGGAAAATCCGTAACATTCATTTGCATTTGTTCTAATTATGAGCTCAAGCAATTAGCAGCTGGAAAACTTTTAGCCAGGCAGCTGAGCAAAAACAATAAACGGGAAATCAAAACAAGCTTAGTGCAGACACCTTTTTGGGGGGCGGGCCTGGGGGGGTGTGCCAATCCCTCAGGGGAACTGTCAAAAACTCAATCACAAAACTTTCATCTAAGCCGGTTGGAAAAGTTGTTGCTCTTTGTTGTAGAAAGGCTAAAGTAGGTGGTGGCAGGGATGCCAAAAAAGAATTAAAAATAATAGACAATATTTACACATATAAAATAGACAAAAATTAAAAATATGCCAAAGATTTTGTTATTTTACTTTTTTCAAGTCTAACTTCATTTGCTAAATTAGTATAAGAGATGTTACAAATGATTAGGAAAACGAAGTCACATGCTTAAGACCCTACTCTCCCAGCATTCTCGTCATCTTTAACGTAATCCTGAACGTTATTTACTCTCCATACTAATTATTGCAGGCTCATTGTATTTACTCAACGTCTTCTTTACTCGCTGTAATCATTTATTCTCTCTTTTCAGTGGTAATACTCATAGCCAATACTCGTAATTCTGATCTGTACTTCACCGTCTTTACTCGTCATTCTGCTTGCTCCTCATTTACTCGCTGGTTTCAGTAGTTGTACTCTAAAATATTATTATTTTACTAGGTTCTAAAAACGATTTAAGAATATTATTCAAATAAATATCCGAATAAAATATATTACATTTATTTTTAGAAACTAAAGAAAAGGAAAAAGGTTCAAGGAAAAGTTTTACAGTTACTAGAACCCAGAAAAGGCTAAATTACCAGCACTAATGATAAGGTGGCTTATATTTCCCCTAACCCTCCCTTACCTTACTTGGCATTATTAACAAGTTTTCTATATGCAAATCAGCTACAGCACAGAACTTCCAATGAAAGCAAAACAAAGCAAAGAGGTAGACAATGTTTATCCACCCAAGGCCATAGAATTTTTAGCACCACCACCACCACCTCATCCACCGCCCGATCCGGTTCATTTTCCTCTGGCTGCCAGTTTTCCATCAGAATGGGAAAGTAAGTGAAATTGATGAATGGTCTGGTGACAATGGAGTGCTCCTGCTACTGCTTCAGTTGTCATTCTCGGATCGGGCTAATAAATGGATGGGATGGAATGGCCAAGACGAAGGGAAGCAACTTCAATAAATTTAAAGCGAAGCAAAAAGATATCTCTTCATAACTTTTCTTCCCGGGCAGAGTAATCCCCCCAGCCCGAGTCCATCTTTTGACCTCTAAAGCCGCCCATTGATTTGTCAATGCCGGGTCTTAGTCCTGGCTGTGCTTTTCCTGCTGATTTTTTGTTGTATTTTGTTGTGGTCTTGGCCATAAATCAATCCGGGAAGCATTTTGAAAGCATTAAAAGCATTACAAAGAGCGTCATTTCGTGGTTGTTGTACTTCTTGCGTGCTGCTCCAGCTTTCTTCTGCTGCCGCTGCTGCTGTCGCTGTCATGTCTTTGTCATGTTGAACAAAAGCCTTCGCAGTGCCAGCGTTACGTATACGCCCTGTGGCCCTCTGAGGGAGACCAAGAGATATGCAGAGAGAGTACGGACACACATGCAAAGCGACATTGCCAGGCAACCAGAATGAATGCGAGAATGAATGACTGAACGAATGAGTGGATGTAGGAGTGTGTGGCAAACCTAAGGCAATCTTTTGTCCGCCTGCCTTGCCACGCCTCTAGCCTCTCTTTTCCCATCCTTTTTCCCAATGCGTGTGTTCTTTTCGCCAACCATTTGATTGTTTTCCATGTATCTCCCTGTTACGAGACAGGTACACTCAAAAAAAAAACAAGAGGAATGGGGAGCTAAGAAGGTTTCTGAAATGAAAAGAAAGCTAACCTGGGAAAGAGTTTAAAGCTTAACTTAATATTCATTTTAAGTAACTGAAGCGTTTATATATTTATATTAAAAAAATTTTCTTTGAAACTCTTGGAACACACCTGCCCTTAGTTTTTTTATCTCAGTGCCCCCTGTGACAACGGATCCGAACTCGTGTCAGACATCCTTGAGGCTCTTTTGCTCATTTATATGCATTCGGTCCGGAGGACACAATATCGTTGAATAGCTGCGTAAGAGCGAAACATTATCGTTTCATATCCGTAAGGTCAGCAAATGTCGTTTGGTGAAGATTGGATGGAGATGGAGAGGGGAATGCGGATGGGATGCCACATGCGTTGCGGCATGCAACATGTACCACACGACGAATCAAGACCAGAACCGAAACAAGCTTCATTTCGGTTTCGTTGGCAACCAAAACAAGTTTGACAGCTCTCGGCCAACACTGGGCAAACTGACAGATACAGATAAACCAGGGAACTCTTCTTGGCGCTGCATCATGCCACAAAGTTCATTGCCACTGAGCGGGAACTGATGAAGCAAGGAGAATCTTGAGATTTAGTAAGAGGTTAGTATACAGATGTGTACACAAAACGAAAATAATAAAGGTGACGGTAGTAGAGTTTTGATTTTATAAATTTAAGAAACAAGAAACCATTAAATCAGTGACAGTTTAGGATATAATAATAATAATTAATAACTAACAAAGATTTCCATTTTAAAGCCTTTATTTTGTAATAAAAATTGTTTCAAATGACAAGAAATTATATGTATTTTTGCTTTTATTTTTATAAAAATATCAATAGTTTTTTCACCCTGTAAGAGAATCGCCAGCATCGTGAAAGTGAAGACGCAAATTGCTGTCGCTATCAACAGCCAACTTGCTGAACAAGTTTCGGTTCTATTCTCTCGCCCAGATAAAAGTAAAACCTACAAAAAATATATATATACTGTGGCCCCAATCTAGGGGAAAAAGGGAAGAATGGTAGAGTGCCATAGTGGAACATTTCAAATGCATAAATCGAATGCATTCGTGCGAATTAAATAAAACGCCAGCTGCCATTATCCCATATCGAAGCCACATTTATGCTATGGCTTATAAATTGATGGCTGCTGTGGCAGCCACTGCTGCTGCATCATCACAAATATAACATTCATTCGGATTGACATTTTAAAATGCTTTTCATGCACACAAGCTTGGGAAATGGTCGAATATACATATATGACAATGGAAAATGTATCTTTGCCATTTGAAATGGCACTGAATGAGCGCTGCAACTTGCGCGAATAAATTGTATTTGAAAACTTTGGTCACATGTATATATGCGCTTCCTGATTCGGATTATCAAATGTTAATTAGCCAAATGATGTTTTCAATTCATTTGCGGAAGTGGCGAGCAGCAGCCACTTGCGCGTGGAATTGCATAATGAATGCTGGTTAGGGATAAATGCATTTATTTATTATTACATTTCCGAAATATTTATTGTCAGGAATCCAAATCTTTTTATCCTATTAGCACAATTTTGTACCATTTTCAGTTGGAAGTTTTATTTGGAGCTTTTTCTTTCCCTAAGCTAAAACATTTATAAATAATTGGGTTATACATTATTGATAGGCTTAAATGATTTTTAATTGTTGCAGTGGATTATATTTATTTATTATAATTTAATGGCATTTCCTCATAGATAAATATAAATAAAATTGTGTTTTGTTGATTTGAAAATATTTAAAATATTTTTGACTCTTTATATTATATAATTGCTGGTGGAACGCTTATCTTTTAGAATTCTGAGTCTACGAGCTTTACAAGGAGAATATACTTAACACACTTCTTGCATTTCTTTAAATTTAAATTAAAGTTTATGAAAAGAGTTCCCCTTTGTTAAATTGTGAGAGTTTTCTAGAATTTTTCTTTAGCTTTGATACGGTTTTCCCGCCACATTAACCGCTTCATTACGCGCGCATTCATCGTCCGACGTGACATTTCAATTGGCCCGTGTCGGGCCAAAAGACTACATAAATCCCCGGCGCTTAACCCATGGCGCACCCTCACCTTAAGCACTTAACCCCCCCGAAAACTACAATGCCGGCACAGCACACACACCCACACGCATTCATATTCGCACTAGCATTCGCATTCAGGTTCACATTCACGTTCACGTCGGGAGTCGTAAGTCGCCGCAGTGGCGAATGCATTGCACGTACAAAAACCTCAAACTAGCAGCAGGGCTAAAAAGTGTAAGAAAATCAGCAACTAAATGGCGGGGGAGATCCGGATACGGCGAGGAGGAAAGTCTGGGTGACCTGGCACATTTCGCTACTTAAAGCCACAAAAGCCACGGCAACACACGTCACACCCAGACACACACACACACACGCTGGGAAGATGCGGCGACGTCTTTAGCACCGCCATTGTTGTTAATTTTGCAAGGCGGCGCTGGCAGGCAACTTAGCGCCGGAAACGGAAACTGCGAGCACTTGGCTGGGTCGTGTGCCAGTGTATGTGTGGCATTTACAGTTGAGTTATGAGCAGACATAAATAAGATGGCAGCGGCAAGGCAAAATGGCTGCCAAAGTTTCTACGGAAATTACCTGAACTACGTCGTTGACACAAAATTGAGCCAGAATCGGGAGTAGGAGCAGCACTTTGACATTTGCCCTGCTTCCTAAGCTTGTTTTGCGTATTACCGGATAACGGATCACGTAATGCCCCATGCAATGTTTTCTGCAATTGAATTAGAGGCCAGCTTAAGCCGCTGAGCACGGTTTGATGAACTGCTAAGCTTCCTGGAAAACCCGAAACCCACTTACAGACAACAACATTGTGTAAGCCCATTAGGCCTGTCAAAATCAGGCTAAAAAATACTCCCAAAAAAAGGGTTAAACAAAGGCCACGACCGCAGGCCGAAAAAGGGTTCTCGCTTGTTCCAAATTTATCTATGAAATATTTACATTTTATTTCAAGTTTTCGAGTGTCTCGCCGGATATTTATATTTAAATTTCACATTAATCCCTTACTAACTCTCCTCCTCCGCCTCCTGCCCCAATTTGTTTCACTATCAGAGCGAGACCCTTTTTTCTGGCGGATGAAAATTGATTTTTTGGCTTTTGTGTGGCAAAATTTGCTTTTGATTTGAATAAAAATGCAAATGTCTAGAGTCACAGAGTTGGGGTCTGGGGGGGTCTTGAGCAAATATTTATATTAAAGTGAGCGAGCGGCTTGGGCACTCATCCGAATGTGATTCCTTTTATTTTTGTTTTTGGACCGTGTAATGCAATTGTTTGGCCTTTGTTTTACGCTGCACTGACCAAGCCATGAACAGAATAAAAATAAATAAATAAAGAAACAGTGGTAGCAAGCTCAGAGCCACATTCCTTGATATTTATTTAATTTTCCTTGCCTTTTATACCCTTGCAGGGTATTATAATTTTAGTCAGAAGTTTGCAACGCAGTGAAGG